>DWJK01004272.1:0-12182 GCA_018248815.1 Croniades pieria auraria
CATGTTTCGACCACGTAGGGAACATGTTACAACAGCGATCTAAAATTTTGGAATATAGCATAAAATGGATAAATGGCTGAGAAGCTTACAAACTAACTAAACAAAATAAAACACATTATGATAATAAAACTTAAACTCATAAAAACGTCGCTTAAAACGTACGTGAATGTATATATGTGACATTATAACCATTGGACAAATGAATACAGTAAGGCAAACACAAGAGAAAGACGCTAACGAAAGCTAAGAACATGAAGTAAACCGAAAAAGTAGGTACACAAATTGAAACCAGAATTTGGAAATTTCGTAATTATATAAATCATGTCGATATTTTCATGGCAAAAAATAACATAATAAAACCAAGAAACGAGTGAGACGAGAAGCCAAAAAAAATTTCATAATGAATATATTTACAAATAACGAAAATCATTTACAAACGAAATACAAACAACTCTCTCTTATATATAAAAAACTTTTGAGATCTGAATCGTTAAACAGAAAATAAAATAACGAGGACAAATAAAAATTAACGAATTGCTGGAAAAAGTGTTAAACAGAATCCGATAATGACTTTATTTTTTTCTTACAACTCGCAACTGGATAAATCCGACGACTTCAAAACCAATAATCTCGCCATTTCGGCACCGAAAAAAAACCTGAAAACCAAACTCGAACAACCAAAACAAAAAAACAATCGATAGGAAAGCGCAACGAAAAACGAGCAAAGCCTGGGGAGCGACGGCACGGAACAAAGTAAGCAATGAAACGGCCGGGCGGGCGGCGCGGCGGCGCGGCACCTGCGCGGGCGCGCGCGCGCCGGGCAGGCGGCGCAGCGCGCGCTCGATGTGGCGCAGGCGGATGTCCTTCTCGCCCAGCAGCGCGCGCGCGCGGTGCAGCGCCACCTCCAGCTCCGTGGCCTCGCGCTCCTCCTGCGCCACGGCTACTGTTACCGGATCGCCGGCCGACTGCCCTACCGCCTCCTCGTGCACGTATGCGACTGTGCATTATGTACGCTTTCTACTATTCGATTTTTTCTATATTTACTTTTGCTCATCACGTTCTGGTGTACCATAAGAAGTGTCGCTCCTGCCGCTATGCGTATCGGTATCGGTGTAATTATTAGCGAAGACCTGTTCCTCAGTATTCGCCGCCTAGCTCCTCGACGGGATTTAATGAGGAAGGACCTCGTAGGTCCGAAAGTAATCGGGCCATCCCGACAAACGTACGAAAGTTACACCGATTCGTATATAACTATGTAAATACTCACGAGACATTTAATAGTAAAATGCGTCTATGTACATACAAATGTGTAGTGTGTATGGTATTTATTTATTATACTAACGGATTACTATATCTTTACCTAAATGAGATATATAACTTTTTACTATTACTAAGTACTACTACATACATGTAAGTACTATTGATGTATGTAGATATACTAAACATACGCGTTTAAAATTAATTAAGATTTTAACATACATATTAAAGGATTAAACCATAACGTCCCTTTATTTACATCAAAAATAAGCAGTTTATAACCAAGCCCTAAACCATCGGGACTCAAGGAATGAGAGAAATCTCGAGCTGTTCGTCTCATTACCTGACTTACCAATGACTATTCTAATGACTCATCTCATTAATAACAAACTGTCTTTACGAAATAAAAATGGCATAATATACTAAAAAGAATTTAATACCTGTGCTTTGACTATTGCAACTTTTATCTTTTCGCCTTACCGTAATCAAAATAGAAAAGAAAGGATTGAAGAAAGCACTCGATATATAAAGGATTACCATGTTATGTTTGTACGTAAGGCACGTTGAAAGTACGGTCACCAAAAAAATTTTCTAATGATTTTTAAAATCCTGGTAATACCTCATTGTACGTATCATTTTGTGTTTGATAACGGGTCCCTTTTCAATGAGATCTTACGACAACTCACCGAAGGTGCTCTATGCGGCGACAGGGAAGCCCGGGACTCTCTGAGGGCGGCCCGCCGTCGTTTGAGCACAGCGCGAGCCCTCCGCATGCCCTCTCGCTCCACCAATGCTCTATGCCTCACGAACTCCAGTTCGGGCGTGTCCGCTGTGGCCACCGCACCTGGGTGTTCGTGTTGGAAATCTGTCTTTGAGTTATATTGAAGTAACATCACGCGTAATAATTTACTAGTAAAAACGAACAATTACTGTAAGCATTATTATTCAATGGAATAGCATCATATTGGCATCTCATATTTAAGTCTATGTTATACACACTACAATGTACATGACATACATTTCAGAATAACCAGCACTCATATAATTTTTTCTCTTAAGTAACGTAACATCACGCCTGTAATCCCCGAAGAGGTACGCAGAGGAGTTTAGTAGGTACATATGTACACTCCTATGTTTCACCAGTTACGTTTAGGTCCCATGGAATAGATGGCGAGCCTATCGCCATACACCGGGCACATATCCAGACTCCGAACCACTACTAGAAATTCTAAATTAGAAAAATCCAATAGCACCCGACCCGGGTCTTGAACACAGGACCTCCCGATCGGCAGTCGCGCTTACAACCACTCGAACAACGAGGCAGTCCTTTTAAGTATTTTAAGGGTATTCTGTTGCTGTTTTCAATAAATATTTAATTTAGCATCCGACCCTTTTATCTTTCCCCCATTGGAACACACGGGTCGCCTCTCATAATGAGAAAGTTAAGACCATAGTCTGGTCACCACTAACAATTTAGCACTTTTATCAAAATAAACACAAACCAAGTTCAGCGAATGGATAACGCAGGCTGTACGCCGGCTGACACGCCAGGTCCGGGAACTGGTCTTCCAGGTCGTCCAACTTCCTTAGCTGCTGACGGAGGGACTCTAGAGGGCTCGACCAGCCCTCACCTCGCCTGGAAAGTCAGTTTATTGATGTTTTCATTGTCTTTTTTTGATTTTTTATTCTTTAATAAGGTTTTAACAGACAGAAGTAATCTTTAGTTGGCAATCCTTAGGATATTTAGCAATTGTGCTAAGCTTCAAGATGGATGAGATACAAAATAATTAACTGGTACAGAGTAGATAAATATTTCAATCATTTAACAAATCTATTTATTTATTCTACTTGCAAATGCTTCATACCATAAATGTCTCACATAAGTATACCATGTATGTATTATATCTACAGACTAGCGAAGATGGATTCTGAACAATCAAATAGTCCGTATTCATTGGGAGTGAATGAACACAGTTGATTCCACGTAATTATTGCTTTAATTACCTAGACTTTTGTATTAAAATTAATTGTAAATTAATTATTCTTTTGTGTAACTTAGGTATGAGATATTTGGCACTCCGTGCTTACTTTCTGCTTACTCCGTAAGGGAGACCCAGCGTGTAGATATTTTTTTGGACCCTTTATCGTTCCACGTTAGCAAAGCATCTCCTCTCATAATGAGAGGGTTAAGGCCATAGTCTGCCACGCTGGCCAAGTGTGGGTTGGCGACTTCCCATACCTTAGAATTTTTTTTATAATTTATATTGACAAATACACTGTACATACTTGGGGGAATAGTTGAGACGTGAAGTCGAGGCAGATTTTAGTCTCGTGAAACACCTTCGTCTGCCGGGACCTGAACATGATATTACAATAAAAATATGAAAAAAAAACCGCTAAGAAAGTTAATGATAGTCATAAAGGCGATTTTCCCGCCTCTCATATTTATACATTCAAATAGAATTTAATTACGAAATCCGGTTAAAATGTTAATAAAACACGACTTAAATTGAATATTTGACTAACACTTAAAATACGGCTGTCATTTTGTCAACGTACTTGCAATCGCCATCTTAACATTAAATAGTAATCCAATCAAAACCATAACATATTTTAATAATAAAATCTTGACATATTTTAGGATCCCATACGAAAATGTGTATATAATAATATTCCGGAATAAACAAACCATTAACAGATTCCTTTGGTTTCTCATCAGCTGTAGTCGCGTCTGACGAGTCTTGATAATCAGTTGTTACACCTGCCAATTTAAAAACACTCTTATTTACTATCTGTTAAATTATTTATTGCCCTAAATTAAAACGCAAATATAGAGAGAGGAATGAAACCTTTTTCTAAATCAAAGCAGCAATGAGTCGTATTGAACAAAAGGTACGCAGCGTTAATTAAACGAATTTAAAACCATCTCATGCTCTGTCAAGAAGAATTACTTTTGTTCTAAAAGATAATAGCTTTATTTAAATAAACGTAACTTTCAGCCTGTAATCCCCGAAGCGGTAGGCAGAGGAATGTGTACACATCCACGTATCACCAATTACGTTTAGGTCCCATATGTAATAGCTGGCGAGTCTATTGCCATACACCGGGCATAATTCCAGACTCCGAGTCACTACTAGAAATTCTAAATAAAAAAAATCCAATAGTGCTGACCCGGGACTTGAACCCAGAACCTCCCGATCGGCAGTCGCGCTTGCAACCAATCGACCAACGAGGCAGTTTATTGAACTTGAATAAAAAAAAACTTTAGCTGTGGTTCAAAAAATTTACCAGTATCCCTATCTCTGTCCCGCCGACGTCGCGGTGGCTCCTTGAACGCAACAGCAGTTCGTCGGGCTCGCGGCTGTTTCACAGCAGACGTTAGTGACGTGTCCGCTGACTGAAAATTCTGTCAATATACAAAAATATATATATATATTTTTTAAAACAGACATTATTTACATTATGTAATAGAAAAAGAGAAGGGAAAGATTGTTTTCATTTAAACAGAAAGAGACAATGAAACGGGCTGAAACGTTGTTTTTCCACTAATTTATTCCGATTATTGTTATTATGTTGGTAACTTAGGTACATCTACGTTTTATAAAATAAAGATTACGTAAATACTGACTGTCCATTCCACTAGTCCCAAGATGTTGTCCAGCAATGGGACAACTGACACTATATCTTGTCAGTAATTCAATGGGACAAGCGGCACCAATATTAAAAAAATGGAAGAAGTAGAAAAATAGTGAGAAAAATACTCACATTCTCCTTTTGATTATTCCATTCGTGATTATTATTCTCAGATGGTTTGTGCGCATTGCTATCGGAGTACGAAGTCTCGTTGTCATTATATTTAATGGCAGGGTTGTTGTTTGTGCGAATACGGGGCTGTTCCGATTCGATTACCACACTCACTGCGGTCTCGTTCAGTTCCTTGCACCTGGAATTATTTAATATTTTATATGACACATTACGCTCAATAGATCACTGATTACATGGTTAGTGAGCATGAGCCTAAATAAATTAGTCCTTGCAGTACAAAATAACCCCTGTCACGGTTGCTATAGTTACGGTTACAACTTTAATAGAACGCTTTATGCTGTCATAGAAAAAAAAAAGTTATGTAAAATAATATACCTTTCCAGTGGTTGATTGTTCGCTTTGTGAGAATTCGATTTTTCTGTCTCTGAACCGGTGGTCATACTCATTTCCCGCCTTTTATTCCTTCGCTCTATCGACATCTGAAATTTTGTGTAGCTTTTTTAAATTCACTAGGAAATTACTTGATGCATATACATGAAATGTATTAGCATGATTCGTAGTATATATCGAGATACAAATATTTCTGGATTACAAAAATAATAAACATATTTGTTTCCCTATGTATGTAGCTACTCGCACTGTTTCTGATACCTGAAAGTCAATTTCTTTTCTACTTTCAAAAGAGGTTTTGAGGCATTCCCATTATATTGTTCCAATTTGATATGATGGGGTATTAAACTCCAGTTAAGATATTATAGATTGCAAACAAGCTGCATTTAACTTGGAAATGATAATGTTACGAACGATAGAATTTCGAAACTTTTTTGTTCGTTATGTATTGCATATAGGTATACATATAAGAATATTTAACACAATAAGCGAGATCGGACCTTACGCTCATAGACTTAAGGTCGATTATCACTTGGCGTTCGGAGTTGTCCACAAAACTAACATGGCCGGTGTGTGGGCGGAGCATGTTTTCTCGAAAGGTTTCGAACATTCACGAATTTACTGGAAGCCGCTTATACGGTATATAAGCCGTATGGGCGCTGCAGTGCGACACAGAACATTTTGGAAGCGATCAAAAGTGGTTCAACAAGCGATAAAAGGAAGTGATTTCTGCGAATACCAGCAATACAATGGAAAGTAAATAAAAAGTTTCAGCACTCTGAGAGAGTATCTTTGATTCGTAACCCTGTACAATACATTGCGTCGTTTCTGGACGCCAATTTACATATCTACACGTAACAATAACTAAGGATCACTTAAAATGCGACATTAATGACACCTTTTTATATGGTTTGTGAATACCTTAACATCATGTTTGAGTCTAGCGTACTTCTCCTTGAGGCACCTGTACTTGTCTGTTAGGGATCTATCATCGTGGAGTCTCGCTGATGCTGCTCTTTCACCGGCCAAACGAGCACGCAGCTCTTCCAAATGGCATGCGTGTTGGGTACGAAGACGTTCCACCTGAAACATACATTTTGTAAATGAGACATTACTTAATTCATATTATTACTAAAAAAGTTTTTTTTTTCATTAAGTCGCGTCAGGTCTCTTATAGGCGACTAAAAGGAGACTTTTGGGGTCGCAAGCGATTAAAGTAGAAGCTCTAGCCGATCAACCAGCGATCCCCGGAAGCACGACAATATGTGTGGTCGCATATTGTCGTAAGAATAGCTAGGCATGGGAGAATACAAAATGTGTCTTCCCGGTGTAGGGCCCGGAGAGGCGTAACGCTAAGAGGGCACCGGTGCATTCCATCGAAGAATCCGGACCCCTCCTACAAGCGCAGAGGACGGCTATCGGGGGGAATTTAATGCGGTACAAATTTCATATAACCTGGTATTTCTTCCAAGATACCGGGCACCTTTTGAAGGTTTCCCCCTCAATAGCAAAAAAAGGTCTCTTATTGGATAGGGAAAGAGCACCGAGTGCTAAACATCCCTATCCTTATAAACCTGATGTGTTTCTTATACGTTCGTCAGTCTCTTCATACACGCCCATAGTTGTCGGAGACTTCTGACTCCTCTGCTCGAGATAAGTGAGTCTTTGTCTCCCTCGGCACCTATACCAACACTCGTATCGTATATCTGTATTGTAATTCTTTCATCTGCCACTCTTTCTCAATTTGCAAACCATAAAAGTTACAAGTGATATTAATAGAAGATCTTACTTCCGCCCTATAATCGTGCCTCAGATCGGTAACGCGAGAAGTGTGCTCTTCCCGAAGTGACTCAATGGTAGCTCGGTTTTCTTCAATCATTCGAGATCTTTCTCTGTTCAAGTTCATTTGCAGTTGATCGCGAATTTCAGCGAGAGCGCGATCATTTTCTGAAATGAAAAGAAAGGGTCTCAAAAACTTGCAAATAATTTAAATTTTCTGTTTGTGTTAAAATTTATGACACGTACCTATCTCCAATTCTTCTCTCTGTTCTTCTAATTTCAAAAAATACTTCTCTTTCAATCGAACCAAGTTCTCAGCATGCTGTTTGTGCACTAATTCCGTTTCGCTTTCATATTTTCTTTCAAACTCTTCCAGAGCGTTTCGAACTTTTTGCTTGTGATTCTTCTCTTCTAATGCTAGCTTCTATAAAAAAAACCATATGCATATTAATATAAAGCAACTGTGGATCAGTATTATGAGTTACACTGCATATAATTATGAAAATGTTGAGAAATGAGAATACACTTATTTTATCAGAACAAAACTAGAACAAAATACTTTCATCATTTAATTTTTGAGGTTGTTTTCTCTACGGTATTTGGTCTTACAAATATAAATAAACCAGAGTAATCAAGTCAACATTGTCAACAATATTTCGAAGTGCCTTTATATTCAGTCATTTAATACTACGCTGTATGATCGAACGTATTTAATAAAAAGTTTCAAATAATAATGGTAAAATATTAAATGTATAATGTATTTCATCCTTCAATAACAAATTAAAACCTACTTCTTCCATTTCCCGTTGATGTCTCTCTGCTTGTTCAGACAATCTCATTCTCTTCTCCAACAAAAACTTCTCTTCTGCTTCCCTTAACTCCTCTTGCAACTCGGCCTTCATTCTCTTCTCTTTCGCAGCCCACTCCATTCTTATAATCTCCAACTCCTTCTGAATTGACAACTCCAGTCTTCTCCTCTCATCTCCTTTGTTCCTTTCTATCATTTCTCGTACACCCATATCAGGGATCAGGGGAGACTTAACAGGCTTTGGGAGATTCTCCTCTTGGGTTTCGAACTGATAAACTACTACTACATTATCTGAACTGGATTTCCCTTGAGATAGTATAACACCATCTAAACGAGGACTAGATATACCTTTGCTTAAACTTACGTTAGAGTCAGATTGTTTTATTTGAGGTGAAATACTAGTTTTGAAAGGTTTAAAAGTCGTTAGTGGAGTTGACCAAGGTTTATTAAATTCTATCCTAGTGGATCTATCTGAACCCAAGCTGGGTGTTGGGGACAGTTTTATTTGAGATTTAACATCTCTAGGTATTTCTATACTATTAGACCTGACGCTTGATCTAGTTTCCTCCTCTCTATTGGACTTTCTTGAGTCCTCGGAATCGGAATGTGTGAATTTAGCTTGCTTTTGCAAGAAATCTAACTTAGGAACTTTTATTTGAGGTATTGGAATGTCTCGTGGTGTTCTCAGTTGAACAGAGTCTGATGTAATGGAATGTGTTGAAGCTTTGTCTGAAATCTCATCTGGTTTTGAACTTTTGTCTTTTTCCAAATCTTTTGTATCTACATTGTCATCCTTATTGTCTCTGTTTGTGTCAGCTATGTCGTCAAGTTCGTTTAAATCCAAATTTGCAAACTCTCTATCAGGCGAATCGATAGATGTTTCAGATTCGATACTTTCCATAAGATTAATCGATATTTTATTTTTCTGTGAAGGTATCATCGGTGACCTGAAAGCAAAGCTGAGTAAATCTGAGTATCAACACTATAAAATTAACTTCAGGCTAAAAAAATATTTGCAATGCATTTTAAATTCCTAGAACATATTTTTTCCATACCAAATGGTATTTCCATTCGGTCTATCTATCTTTCTGCAAAAGGTTTCTGTTAAATTAAAATTTCCATATATATACTAAACTAATGGATTTCTCGATAAACATGTAATTTGATCAAATAAATAGTCATATAAGTAAAAGAAATAAATAAGACATTACTAAATAACTAGAAAACTATTTGTGTTTAAGATTGACCATAAATTTTGATAACAGTATCACTCAATAATATAATATAAAAACGTACCTTGGTCTGCTCTCCTTATCCGATACAGGCTCGTCTAGACTTATAGGCGCGGTCTCTATATCAGCCCGCCGCACGAGGTCGGATATCTTCTGGAAATTCTTTTGGAACAACTCGGGTTTAATGTAGTCAGCTGGTTGAGGTTTCACTAAGCGACGACGTGGTGATGTACCATGGATATCAATCGAATCTGTACCTGTAACATATAAGATGAGAATTTACTTAATTAAATGTCATGATATTCGTAGCTAAACTTTCCATCCATTTAATCAGTAAATGAAATCCGGATGATTTTGATAACAATAGAGTAAAAACGATGATAAGTATCTAAAGAATTAAAATGCTTTAACTAAACTGGAAAAATAATACTGAAAAATTAGGAGATGCAGTATCATTTTCGGCCAGCTAGCCTCTTGGATTTAAAGACACTTCAGACAAATCTCATTACAATAATAATAATAATAATAAACATATATTACATTAAAATAGCTAAAGGTTTACCTTGGGGAAAATAGTTTTAAGCTTACCTAAAGAATCTTTATCTGATCCAGCACTCTTCAACTCCCTAGGACTATCTGAAGACTGAGGTCTTGGCGGCAAGGGTGGCCTCGTTACCAATGGGGACAATACAATGGTATTTAAAGGCACAGTGGATAAGGGTGACAGGGGTGACAGAGAGGGGATTATAGGTGATGAAGGGATGACAGGTGAAGGTATTGGTGCTGGGGGTGCACTGATAATGGAGCTTTGGGCGTCATTCTGTTCAGAAGAACTGTTCGAACCTGGACTCACTGTGGGCTCAGGCAAGTTTTCCAACTTGAATCTATAAAAAACGAGAAACATTATGTGAATGAAACATGTATTCAAGTCACTGTTGTATAATTAAACTAAATGAGTACCTCCAATACCATAAAGATTTATTTATAGTTATGTTCCAATTTAGACCTGTAAAAAGTAATTACTAAAACATGACACTCATTCAATTTATCTTTGACAAAACAATTTTAACAGGTCCATTACATAAAATTTTTTACAAGACTAAATTGATTAACAATTGTCCAATTTTCTATAAAACTATTGCACACATTATTTTTTATAATACACAGTTTACCATATTGTTGCTCTGAAAAATCATCAAAGACCATATGTTTCTTCAATGTGTCATAAGATGTCCTGTCGTCTTCAACCTCCTATCTCTTTTCAAATCACATCCTAATAGTTCTTACCTAACACTCTTCTTGTCTTCATCAAAGCTAACAATCTGTTTAGCTTTTCCGAGCACCACACTCTCAGCCTTTCTATGCAAGGAATCAGATGTCTTCTCTCTAAGGATGCCCTTGGGTGGATCACTTTTAGTCACAGAATCTTGTAATAAGGACTTTTCCGTGTCCGGGCTTGGTAGATTGGACCTAGATATCTTGAGAAACAAATTGCCTTTGCCTGAAATTGGGGATTGATTTATTTACAAGTCTACACTGAATATTCTAACAGAGCCTATAGGATAATATTAACATTGGATGTTTTGCAACATTTGCCATCAGTAAACATTATTATGGCCTGATTATACAAGTCACCAGAAACCATGTAATAATCTAGATTGCATCTAATGAAACGACCATCTGTCAATAAAACCTATTACTTTAGTATGACTATACTATGGAGTGTTTTTAAAAATAATGGGAAAATAAATCATCTTAGTTTAGCACTTGAAACTTAACAGGTCCTAAAGTGAAATGTGTGCAGAAAAAATGAAAAAGTCACCATATAATGCAGATGCTAAAATCTATCAAGTGTTTTTATATCCTACCTGTCAAAGGCAGTCCTCTATCAATTTTAGCAGAAGTGAGCAGCGGGCTAAAATTCTCTTCTTCCGGACTGGTCAGAATGTGCATCTTTAAATCAATTATCTCCGATTGTTGTTTGAACAATGTCTTGGGCCTTTCAAACGTTGTCGGTCGTGTAGGAGCGTCTGCGTTCCTACCTTTACCCAATGAACTGTCGACACTGCGTCTTAGAGGCGAGATTCGCAAATCAATCAATTTTTTATCCAACCTCGACAAAGGCGCTAAAGGAGGTCTACCCAAAGGCGTCAGACGCCTGTTGCCTGGCACTAAGGTCGCATTACCGGCTTCTTTCAAGTCAGATTGGTGGTTTTCACTGTCTGTAGAGAGATCGTCATCGTCACTTTCCACTTTGGTTTCCACGCGCTCAAGGTTTTTGGTGTTTTCTTCAGATGTAAGAAGTTCCTGTTGAATATCCAAAAAAATTTGCTTTATTAGTGGCAATTTTATATAATATGCTATATTACTTCATAGATAATACAATACATATTTATTTAGATCTTTCTGGAAAATCTAGGTATTTTAGTGAAAGTTACATATGCATAATAAAACTAATTATGAGAATGATGAATAATAAAATTTATTGCTAATTTATTGATGACATAATTCACAAAAGTTAAATAAAATAAGCAAGTTTTAAAGAACTGAGGACCCCTTCTAAATCTTGCTTATCCATTATTATTTATACTAGCCTCAGGACCTTATTATATATGGTCCCCAGAAACAGTTCCAAGAAACCATAAGACAAACTTGCGTAGCAAAATTTTAACAATCACAAATTCAATAAGATTGGAATTAAATGAATATCATGAATACAATACTCACTAAATATGAGAATAGCGATTCCTTTTGTGGCATAGGAAGCTAGCCTTTTTCACAACACCCACCTGCACAGACGCGCACGTGTCATCCTGCATAGACACATCCCTGGCGCGCTTCACCAGTTCCCTGTACACATTGTCAAGGGGATGCTCCCATTGAGTCTTCTTCGTTTCTTCATTATAGTAGTAATGCGTTTGAAGTTTCTCGTCAAAACTGTATTAAAACGT
>DWJK01004273.1:0-12181 GCA_018248815.1 Croniades pieria auraria
TCATGAGGAAGGACCTCGTACAGGTTCGAAACTAGTCGGGCAATCCCGAAAAACGTACGTGAGTTAAGCCGTTACATTTTTAATCATGACGTATAAATACTCACGAAACATTTAACAGTAAAACAGTATTTACTTATTACGATGATGTGACATATATTGAACTCACATCTTCTCATAGAGCCTTTAGAAGATTAGATTAGAGGATCATTTGAAGTTAAACTCATTTTACCACAGTCAAAAAGGTTGGAATTTGTATACTTAAAATAACCGGTAAAGTTGAAAACACATAATTTATTTGGTCATCGATCAATTATTATATCAATAATTAAAGCCGACATTTTGCAATGATACATGTTGCCACATACAAATGTAGCTACCAATAGTGGTATAATGTTTCGATATGTTAATGTACGCAGCTTAATTGGCCTTAAGCACAAGCTTGCAAAGTAGCCTTTACGTGTGGCGCACTCCAGACTTTTGTTTTGAGGACGCTAATGGCGGCTGTTGACGCGTCCCGTGAACGGCTCTAATGCGTTACCTTTTACGGAGTGCCGCAGCTTTTTATATACTTGAACCTTTTTAGAATTTTGTAGTCGTATAGAGAAAATAATGTGATAAAAGGCATTAGGAAAAAAAGCTGAACACCTATTACGCTTTTTAGAGACGCCCAAAATGGGAAAATGAGTTACGCATTGGCTGCCGGTGCCTCGTTAATATTGTGGACATACGTGTATATATCCAGAGTAGTGGCTCGGAGTATGGATCTGTCGACGGTGTATTGCGATAGGCTCACCACATAATACATGTGGGATGTAAACTTAATTGATTTAATGTGGGAATGCACTGCACTTTGGAGATCCCTTCGGAAAATACAGGCGTGATGGGTATAAATTACATATCAAAAAATAATGTTATGAGAAGAAAGTCTTAATGTATCTACAAGACCGTGTGTCCACATACAGTCAATTGATGGCATACGCTTTGTTTGTGTTATCATCGTACGATAAATCATTGCGTACGGTTCCAACTGCTGGTGATATTTTCTTAGTTATTATCCAACCAAGTATTACAACTCTCTTACTATCTATTTCATTAAAAATTAAGTTCCTGTTAATTATATTGCTATTGTCTCTTGCTTGGTAAGGAGAAAACAACGAGTGTTGAATATATTTATGCTCACAGTTTTGACGTGCTTTTTCTAAATTCGTCACTCCCTTAATACACACACAGCGGTTTTAAGAATTTGATTCTGGTTTCTATCTCTTAGATGATTGGAAACCGAAGTAGGAGGTAGTTAAGAACGGTAATATTTTCGTGCAGAAAACAATCGGTTGTTAAAAAAAAATAATATAACTTGGATATTTTCACACAACACAAAGCCTAATCTATGGTGACCAAACAATTGATAAACAATATAAATGTGAGTACACACATACAGATATACAGTTTCCAAAATATATTTCCACACCGCTACACGGAATATATTCTTGACTATATAACATATATTTTCCCTAGCGTGAAATCAACTCCTAGCCCTCGGGACAGCAGTTGCAATCACTAACCACTACACCCATGAGTCCGTTAGGACCAATCATAGAACCTCGAAAAGACTAGTGTATAACGGGATACATAGCTACATGGCTTGGACAGCCTAATGTACATGGCTGCCATACTACAGCCTGTTTATCTACAACTATTTAATATACTCCACTTTAAAACTATATAAAGAATAGTTCTTGCCTGCAAATGATCTGGAAACCTAATATATTTTTGTTCGACATAGCTACTTCGCAGTGACATTAAGCAAACGAGGAGTGGGGCACCGTTTTCAATATTGCCCGTAGATTGTACCGTTCCAAATACAAGTCTTACAGAGTACTTACGAACAGAACTAACAATACATATGTATGTGCGAGAAGCACGGCAGATCTGCAAGGATAGAGAGAGATACATTTGGCATCTACGAGTATCTGTCTTTCATCGTTGTTTTTCATATATCTCTGCCTACCTCGTAAGGGACCTAAAGATATGTATGTATGTAGCTATCAATATTCGATTCATCATCATCAGCTTACTCGCGTCCACTGGTAGACATAGTCTCCTTCAATAGCATGCCAATGAGACGATGTTCTGAAGAGGAGACCACGACTGAGTAAATAAAGCGTAGGATTTCCGTTAACTGCCTTAATTCGAACTATGTAGAAAGTCATAAGTTTCTGAAAGTCGTAAAATACATTACTTTTCCAGTAATTATGAAAAATTATATGATTATATTTATGATAAATTATTGAATAGATTGGCTCTTCGCAGCTTGGAAACGTTAAAAAAATGTAATAGGGATATCTTAAACGAGTATCATACGTGTTCAGCATTGCTTAACTTTAAACGCCCTTAGAAATACGCTGCTGTTTGAACTCCTACAATCACTTGCATATATTAATGTTATGCACATAAATGTATTATATTAATTGTTAAGGTCATATTTTATGACCTTTTAAATAAGTCATAATAAGCAAAACTATACAATATAAATTTATGAAGTCATTTTCTGTAACGGATTTTCCATAACAGATACGTATTCTGACTTTTCATAACAGGTTTTGTGTACATTGTAATCATCATCATTATCAATCACAGTCCACTGCTGGACATTTCTGTGCATGGCACATAGTTAAATAAATATTACTAGTGTCCTTGCCTTAACCCTATTATTTGAAAAGGAGATCCATATTCTAACAGAGGAATAATAAAAGGATCGGAAAAGAAAGTGTCATTTTCGTTATATGAAAATAACAACAGGTTTTTTCTACATCATCGTCATCAGTCCAGTACAATTATTGCACATTTTTGTACTTGGTATGTTGCTAGATAATATTTATTAGCGTCTCCATGTGTGTTAGTCTGTGCGCCGGCGCTGCCGGAAGTAGTCCCGGCCCGAACCGCCCAATATCCGCTCGCAGCGCTTTGACGCCGTTCTCTTACGTCCGATGACAACTTGCGGTTCTTGTCTAACTGTAAACATGTCACACTTATTTTCAACGTGGCACCGTGCGAAGTTTGGCGCGATATTACGTCCAGTCTTTAGGATAGAAATACATTGGTAATTGATGTTTTCTGCCCACATCGTAAGGGACGTAGCGTGATAATAATAATTGACGTTTAACAATTTTTTTACATATCGTAAATATAGGCTTTGTATCTTAAATAATCACATACGTTACTATATTCGTTTTAATAGGCGCGATGGTTTAAATTGGCCATTAGCCGGCATAAGTAACATGACGTGACCCACTTAGCATGGTAATTTCATCCTAAATATGCGGGTAATCATATTTGTAATGGATTTGCATGCATGATGCATAGTTGTATTCAAATTACGACTCCGACGCGGATACTCAAAATGCAAATAACATGATTAAACGCAATTAATAATCCCGATTATAGTAATGTGGCTCCTCTTTTGGGACAATACGTTGTTTATTTTCAGAGGCTATGATATTTTATTTATTAACAATTCGTGTATACGATGATTTTAAAGTGACAGGTATATTATTAAAAATGAGTATAAGTGATAAAATGTAACATCGCCCCTGTAATCCCCAAAGGGTAGTACAATTCTACTGCAGTAATTCTGTACTATACCACAATACTACTACAGTAGTTCAGTACTAGTACAGTAGTTCTGTAGTACGGAGTGTAGTACGTATCACCAGTTACGTTTACGTCCTATCATGGAATGGCCACATATTCAAACCGACGACTTCTCGATCACCAGTTGAATCATATTGACATTAAAAAAATAATTTAAAAAAAAGTGTGTGTGTACTTATGTATGTACGTACATACGTAAGAAGTTATACTTCTTTGGCGTAACAAGATAAAAATCTTTCTAAAAATGTTATCTTTCGCGTTATCCTATGTTTGTAGAGAAAACGACACTAATAATAGAGAAAAAAGGTATTTAATTAATACAGTGTAAGAAAGTTTTATTATGACGCATTATTCCGTAAATAAATTTTGTTTAAATATCTTAAAAAAAACTAAAATATTGACTAGCTAATTTCACGGTGTGCGCGCGCATCGTAAAAATTTTTTCTCATAATTTTTCTCTAACACGCCAAAAAAAGTGTAACTTCAATAATCCCAACTGTTTAAAACTATCTACCTGTCACCTCACTCGTACCGAACACTTAATTTCTGTAAAAACCAATAAATTCATTCGTCGCGTATGAAGGTTTTCTGTGCATTATGGAAAAAATACATGAACATTCTAGTGTTTTAGTTTACGTTTGCAGGTGGATATAGGAAGATTTACTAGTAACGAACTCTCTATATGCAGAGTCCATTTGAGTGCGTGGCCCGTATGTTGCAAGGAACTGCATATCCAGTTTCACTTGCTTTGTTTTATGTTCTAAATCAATATAGCAAGGATTTTAAAATGTATGTGTCAAATATATTAGAAAGAAGAGTAGTGGAAGATTTTATACGTTATTTGATTTCACATAGTTAACGATTTAATTGTTGACCGTTGTCTCAAATTGTTGAGAGGTTCGTGTGGACGGTAGAATAAAATTAGGTATGTTTGTATCTGTTAAATCCAAATGTTATCATCATCATTAACGTTATCGTTGTCAGCCTGTTTCCGTCCACATCTGGACCCAGGTCCCTTCAACATCCACATCTTATATTTGACATAAATGAAATATATGTGTCAAAAAAAAAATAATCGACCCATTTATCATTACACTGCTGGAATATGGGTTTCCTCTCATATTGAGAGGGATAAGGCCATAGTCTGCCACGCTGGCCAAGTGCGGGTTGGCGGACATGTGTCAATTTTTATTTAATTACGGCTTACGCGAAAAATACGAAGCTTATTAATTTGCATTTGAGTGTGAAAAAGGTACAGAACGTAAGCATACTCGTAACATAAACGCCTTTGACTTATTTAATCAAAACAATACATGTCTACATAATTTAATTTTTAAATATACGAATGTCTAAATATTCAATTAACAATGTATTATTAAATTATAAGTAAATAAATAAATATTAACTTAATTACACAGTGATTCAAACTCGAATAACTATGTATTTCCGTCATGCTTTTTTACCGCCAATATGTCTATGGGCAATGTATTACGATTAAGTGCTCGAAATTGCATCATTTTCTTTATTTTAAAATAACTCATTCCATCTCTTAATTCGTTCTAGATTATATTAGATGCGTTTAATGTGCTTAAAGCAAGAGTTAAAGAAGCTGGAAGAGTATTAAATTTAATGTTTTACTTAGTACAGTACTTTACTGAACTACTTTGTAATAGGTATTATTTAAAATATGGGTTAAGAAAAATAAAAACATATGAATATTCCTCATTTATACATAGTAAGATTACCCGGTGTATGGCAATAGGCTCGCCACCTATTCCATGGGACGTAACCGTAACTGGTAAAACGTGGGAGTGTACTACACACTCCTCTGCCTACCCCTTCGGGAATTACAGACGTGATGTTACATTATACATAGTAAGTTGAGACATTGGTTTTTACCTAGTAATTATATCGTCGTCACATCTCGTATTTTTCTACTAATGAACTAAACCTCTAGTTGTAAATTTCGGTAATGGAAATCGAATATAGATAATATTTTTCACATAGCAAACAATGTAAATAAATTAACATCGGTCTCCAGTTTATGAGTATTAGTATTCCACTATTGAGGTTTATTACTATTTTACTTCATATTATGTCGTAGTGGTTCTTATCTCACATTGAAATGCAAATTGTCTCCTAAGCTTTAGCTAAAAAAATTAGGTCATATTTGGTTTTGGTTCGAGTTAAACATTCAAGATTTTTATTCATTTTTTTTCAAAAATCTCATCAACTGAATGAATAAACTCGATACCCTTTAATGAAGGGAGGTATTTAAAATATATCTATGTACCCGTATTGTATTTTTCTAACTTGTAGTTTTTAGCAGTGTCTCGAATTCTGGATTTGTGCCCGGTGCTTACGCTCACCCTCTATTGTATGATGGGACGTAAACGTTACTAGGAAACGTGAGAGCCTACTACACTTCTCTGCTTATCTCTTGGGGATTATAACCGTGATTTTATGTAATCATATGTACCTAAACGAAAGTTTGCAAAACATTACAAATTTAATTTTTGAAATTTGAAAAAAATACGTTTCACTTCTTGTACTACAGTAGCGGTAACTCTTGTGAGCACCCTTATTGAGCACTCAACAAGGCCCCCACTGAGTCGAAGTGAAAACAGCGCACGAAATGAAGTCGAGATCACGCGAACACGCGATCATTGGTTGCGTGCCGCGGCCCGGGAACGGAATAACACTGAAGCTATTTGATCAACGAGGGCTTGTTGAGTTTCGTTTTCTAATTATGACGTGTTGCTACACTTGCCGTATAATGCATTGGGCTAGTGTGAACTTTTTACGAATTAACCCAATTGATTTATAAATATCTATTAAGACACAGTTATCTGTAGGTTAATTTAGTTAATATTTTAATTCTCATGTTACATAAACCTTTTAGAACTTTTCATTGGCTAGGAGATAGCAAATGAAAACAGAAATGCGAGCTTTGCTTCTAAAACGTTCACACTTAATAATGTTAGGACCACGTGTCAGCATAAAATTTGTGACGTAGCGTCTCACCTGTATTACTACCTGATTACTTTTCTGGGTTCGCAACATTTAGTCTGCGCGAAGGTAGGTTGTGCAAGCAGCGAACAGAATAGGCAGAACACTCATTCTGTTTTATTCTTCGCATAGATAGAAAAGTATTTACACAGTCAGGGCATAGAAAATATCCCGTTCTCATTCTTAAGTTGTCATTTCAAAACTGGCAAATGTGTTAACGAAGTTTGTATAGGATTAGGTTAGGTTGGGTTGGGTAGAGTTGGATTGGTTTGGTTAGGTTAGGTTAGGTTAAGTCAGGTCAGGTCAGGTCAGTTTAGGTTAGGTTAGCTTAGGTTAGGTTAGGTTAGTTTAGGTTAAGTTAGGTTAGCTACTGAAGTGGATTTAATTTTACGTAAACACTGTCGTGGGGGCCTCAAGGTCTCGTATATATGCGTATGTATGTGCTTATATTTAAAAATCTTTAGGGATTTTAGGGTTTAACGTTTAATAATTAGCTTTAGTCGATAAACATATGTAAATAAAATGAAACACGTATTATGTAAGTTATTTGTATATAATGAACTATTGTTTCAGTTTTAAAAACACATTTTTGGCAAAAATCACATGAGACCATAAATCAGTAAGTACCTACCTATTAAATATAATTATGTTCTCCGGATTCCAACTTGCTCTGTGTATCTGACTCTGCGTATCCACGGCCTCACAAATATCTAAAAATTTTGATGTTTATTATATTTCATTATATAATCAATGTTCATTCCCTAACACTACGCTTCTTCTATTTTTCGGTACATGTTGATTATTATTATTACCTAGAGACCTTTTTCTCCCGGAGGACGTACTGGCCTCCATATTGTAAAAGTTTTCAAACTACTGCAAAGAAAAACGTAGTATGACGCCTGTAATCCCCGAAGGGGTAGGCAGAAGAGTGTAGTACACTCCCACATTACCCCAGTTACGTTTAAGTCACATGGAATAGGCGGTGAGCCTATTGCCATACACCGGGCACAGATCCAGACGCCGAGTCCCTACTAGAAATTTTAAATTAGAGAAATCTAATAGCACTAGCGTAACGATGGTAAGAAAAATGGTTAATAGGAAAGCAAATCATATTTAAAGTGAAGATTCTATCAATAAAATATCCAGAATTTTAATTAATAGACCAAAACTACTAAAATATATCAAACTTATCAAGCATTTATCATATATTATTTGAAAATATATACGAAGCGAAACTCGCTACCGTTCCGGTCAGAAACCGAAGTGATTCCTGTTAAATTTTCCGGTAACCGAAATCGTGTCCGTGGTTCCTGAACGTAAAGTCACATAACGCAAGTCAATTTAATATTTGCACAGCTTAACTTGTTGGGTCTGTCTCCCGCTGTAACAATGGACAACTACGCACAAGTGTCCCGAATAAACATCGATCTTGTACGCTATTTGTTTTAGCCGGCACGCTACAAATATACCCTGACTCGAGTAACATAGACCGGCGTGCTGGTCCTGCTTTCATAACCCTCAACGAACCAATATTTATGTCTTTACTATAACTTCCCTTCTCTATGTATAAGTTCGTATTAGCTTACAAAAAATTATGGGTATTAAAGATCTATAACATCACTAAGCAGCACAATGCAGTGACAGCCTAGTGGTTGAGAATTCAGCCTCTCACTCCGGGGGTGCTGGGTTTAAATCCATGGCGCGCACCTCTTTACAAAAAGTGCGTTTTAAGTTTAAATATCACTTCCTAACGGTGAAGGAAAACATCGTGAGGAAACCTACACACCTAAGAATTTATAAAAAAAAAAAATTTCTAAAGTGTGTGAAGTCTGCCAACCCGCACTTGGCCAGCGTGGCAGACTATAGCCTTAACCCTCTCAATATGAGAGAAGATCCATATTCCAACAGTGGAGTGATAAATGGATCGCATCAGCTATATCAGAATTAAAATATAGTAAAGGATGCGTTATTATTTTTACTACTATATCGTCACGCCAGTTCTGTTACTTGCGGGCAGAGAGCACAAAATGTCAAATATCTATTATCGCAGACCTAACAAACTTCTTCCGCATTCATCACACTGAACACGGACGGCGCTTTCGAAGATTTTAGAGTTTTCCATCAGCCTATGAACTATTTGATCAATTAGGTAGATCCTGCGCTCCTTCGTAACTAACATCCATCAAAATTCGCATTGAATATCCGTTGTTTAATTTGAAAACATAACAGTGACATTGGCTAGCAGCTGATAGTTATAAACTAACGTACCAAAGATTTCCATGGCAAAGTTTGCTGTAGATGTTAACCCAGTTACAATCAAGGGTTGACCTGTCCGGACTTGTTCATTAACTCTGATCCAATTGACATGTTTGATCACTTTCGAACGCTACATGAACAAGTGGAGTTCATTTCGGCTCATTAAACCTGTCCTTCCTTAGTTCACTATTATGGTCATATTTACAAATACGTTATTACTAATTGTTGTTTTTCAATCTACTCCTGTCTTGTGCAACCCATACATGACCTTCTGTATATCATCATCATAATACATCATTATCATCATTATCATCGACCCTTTTATCGTTCCACCGGTCACGAAGACACGGGTCTCTGGAGAAGGCTAAGACCATAATCTGCCAGACTGGCCAAGTCTGGACTGGCCTTACCCGTATACTGTACACGCTTAAAATAAAAATAAACCGTCAGCTATTTCCAGATTCACAAATCCCCATATCGTTTACTTCGCACAACGTAATACTACAAATAAAATAATGTAAGAGTTATAAAAGCAAAAATGCTTCATTGCCCACAAATTGGCATATCAAAAGCATCATTTCGCCAATCCACTCGCTCAATAGAAGCCTTGTTACGATCTCCCTATTTATAGGCATTCGCGTTAGTACGTGGCGTTGTAAAGAAGAATTTTATCTAGTATGAGATACGAATAAGTCCACTAAAATTGGCATTTTTTTCATTGACTTTGGAGACGAAAATATCGCTAGTAATCGTCGTCACATGTTACTTTTTTCTACAGACTTCAATTTAACACATAAACTAGTTAAAAGCTATTTTTTCCGAACAAAGAAGTACTTGGGACCTAGAATTAATGAAGAACGTATTCTGCTATCCTGTAAATTCGGATTTCAGGTCAGCGGCCATTCAATTACACAACTTATCAATACACAAACTTAAGAAAATTCTTTACATGTAGACAAAGAAAATTGACCAAATAGAAGGAAATCACAATATCACAAATTTTTATGACCACCATCATTATTATCAGGATCAGTCTTCTCATTCTACTGCTGGTCATACTTCCCAAAAGAGTTTTTGTTTTCACTAAGGGTTTCTCCAAAAGACATTACGCTACTGTCCCTTGGCCATTAGGGCATTTAGCCATTCCTATACCGAGATACTTGGGCTATACCGCGATCAGCCCGTCAAAAGAACCTGGTCTATTGTACATTAGAATGTATCACGAGCAGGTGAGATTGATTCAAGCCCATGGGGCAGAAGATCCTTGTACACCCCATGATTATGTAACGAATTTCGTGTCAAAGCATATTTCAATAGAGCCTTATTACGTTTTCATGCTTGTTACGGGAACATTGAATAACTGTACATAATGTGACGCCGCGTGAGGGCATTGCCGTCTGAGTCCATTACCCAATTAGACGCGTTGCTCTAATGAGTGCAGACACCTGCCGCCTAATCCCTTTAACGTCTTGCGCCTCCTGCACGTTCTTTTCATCAAATACGCCGAAAATATAAGCGTTTCTGAATTTGTGACACTTTTTTACTAATATTATTTATAGTTTATATGTAATGGGAAAAGTAATTGTTTTAAATAGTTTACAGAAATATATGAGATACGTATCAATTTCTATGCCCATGAATTCCAACTTTAATTTTCATACTACATTTCACATTTTAATTAATGTGTTATCTGTACAAAAAACTACACTCTTTGTTCAAAAAATGTTTTCACATATAACTAGCTTTGTAAATACAATTTTTCGTTCCTTAACGACAACACGCTAATTTCTACGTTACTTTAACGATTTCGATAATAACGATGTCAACATTCATTTTCATTATCATTACGTCGACTGCTGGACATTGGAATACCCTGACTGGTTTCTGTCAACATGTCAACAATATCATCAGCAATATAACTATTTAATGGTTCCATTTTCTGGGGCGGTAGTGCACAAGGTCGCCAGTGTTGACGTCTTTACCCTGTATGAAGCGTTCTTGTAAAGCAAGTGCGAACCTGCCTCAAGTATAATTAACGGACCCCGTTGTTCTTTCAAGGATATGTATCAACTTTTTGATGCGAGTTCATATTAGGATATTATTGAAAAAGTATTAAAATACAGTTAATGTAATCATTGTTGACAAATTAGTTTATTAAATTCTTTATGTCTTCGTTCGTCGTTCTTGTATTCTTTCATTAATTTATTTTTCCATCCTTCCTTGTTGTTAATGAAAATCGGAATTAATGCCAAATGACAGGATAGTTTGTAAACTGAACACCTTTATATATATAATGTCAGACATCATCACCATCATGACAAATGACGTACCTATACAAAATCAAGACAAAGTGTACTTTTTAAATAGTGTCCGTGAAGATATAATTATAAACCATTTTATAATTTCATCAAAAAGAAATATTTCATTTTGTAATCGTATATAAATTCTGTGTTACGAAGTCTTCATTGTGGCTTTTCAAATTGACCTTCTGTACAACATATTTATTACCATAACAGATTATACTTTAACGTTAGTAAACTAGTTAGTTACCCAATTAGTTGACGTGGGGGTGCTGTAACGAATGCAGACACCTGTCGCCCTAATCACATTTAGAGCGCGCCGTGTTTGAGCGGGAACTGCCAGCCGTCAACTGTCGTACGCCCAACGTTTAGCTCCAACTTACTTTAAAGCTTGAAATGTCACTTGATATATAAATTTTTTTATACTAAAAGTTTGCAAATATGAGTACATTCATAGTGATGTAACGCCTAACTGCGATCTGTTTGCGGATGAATGAAAGTAGATTTTATCCGAATGTTTGGGTTAATGTGAACGCAATCTGTGCCGTAAGCCTTGAATTTGATGTTTTTTGGTTTTGATTTTTAGTGTTATTTCTGTGTCATGTCATTAATTAAAGTAAATGGTATTACCGTTTTAATTAATATATAAATAAATAAGTCAATAACTGCGGAAATGTCTTGTTAAGTTTAATATCTACTGAAATACTTGCTCAGTTATATCAGACTACATTTTTTTTTAAATTGACTCTAATACAAAGAACGATTTGATGCTGAACTGCCGTTACTGAGTAATATAGTACAAAACAATTAAAAGGAATGAGACTTCGCGAAAAAAAATTTCGAAAGTTTACATACAGGAATATAGCGCTTCTTCTTCTTAGCGTGTCAATGACAAACACGTTTTATAATAAGTCCCTAAATGCTCTTAGCCCAGAATTTTGCCACGCTGACTGCCTCATCACTGG
>DWJK01004274.1:0-12179 GCA_018248815.1 Croniades pieria auraria
TTTGAAAAATAGGGGTGTTATAAGTTTATCCGATTAAGGAAGGGGTGCTATAAGAATCGATTTTGGGTTAGTCTAACTGTAACATTACACATGTAGCTCCCCGAAGGCTTAGGCAGAACAGTGTAGCACACTCCCACGTTTCACCAGCTATGTTTACGACACGGTGTGAGCGTATTGCTCAACGCCGGGCGCAAATCCAGATACTGCGCTGTTACTAATAAAACACAATAGTGGCCGACCCGGGGATTGAACTCTGGTCCTCTCGCTCAGCAGTCGCGCTTGCAACTACTCGACCAATGAGGCAGTCAAATACCTTTAATAAAGTCCTTAAACAATATTGCAAGTAGTGCAGATATAAGTAACGCGGGTAGTGCTGCAAAGAAGATTACTCCCGGCTCCACATTCAAGGCCTGTTCGAGCGAGTTTTTTTGTAGCTCGCAAGATTGCTGTAGCTTTAAAGCTTCTCGCTGAAAAGAAAAAGTGCAGTTAAAGTACAAACTGTAGTCCGATTTAATCTCCAATATTATAAAAATGTAACAACGTTGTCAGCAGATTTTAGTACGGTTTTTCGAAATATTCCCTCCTTCATCTCGTTCTGGTTGCTTCTACTGGAACAAGTCATTTTGGTTTTTTATATAGTGCCTTCTTTTTATTGAGCAAGGTTTCTTTTCTTTTAGATTAAATTTAAATAACTCATATTATAATTCTATTAACAACTTGTATCGTAGTGTGAAAACATATCTTTTCGTCAACCGATTACAGAGTTAGGTGTATGAATAACATCTGGCTAGTGAACTGATGTATCTTTCTGTTTCGTATGTGCTACGGAAATAACTAATTAATATGTAGTTTACTTGTTCGTAATATTATAACATTTAAAGGGAAAAAAAAAATGTTTCAAAATATCAACCCTTAAGATTTTCAAAATCTTCTGCCCCCTCATTTCATTATTCAGAATGTAAAAAAAGAGTATTATAAAACTACTAACCAGTTGGTGTTAGTACAATCGCTGTAAAACAGAATAAGTCCAACTGATATACATACATAGGTGCGAGCATTCAGTCGTTCTTATTCCGCTCCGGGAACAACAAAGTTTCAAAAGGTTGCAATTTTTATATTTCGCACAATTGTTAGGAAAACGGGCCACAGCTCATTGCGCCGTAGATTGAATGAAGTTATTTTTAACACTATTTTGTCTCCGTAATAAATGAACTTGTTTATCTAAGAATTTATTCTTTTGTATTCAGCAAACTGAATGTGTTTCGCTCGAATTTTACGTTTTAAAAATATTTGCATACTTAGTGTTTTTAAAATAAGTGGGAAAAAACGAGGACAAAGTCCTGAATACCACGGATAACAATGTATTGTTTTGTCTAGTATTTTAATGCCTTTAGATATGTATTGTTTTGTCTAGCATTTTCATGCTTTTAGACAGGTATGTAGACATTTTGGAGTGGTGCAGTATGCTGTCTGACTTCACAGCTTCACTTCGAGATATACCATAGTTTGACCTTTTTAGACACATCTGAAAGTGAGAGAAAATGTGAGTTATTCTAGTCCTGGTTGAAAAACTGCAGCGTCAAGTCGTTTCTTCGACCAGAAAAGAGTAGATTATAGTGTATTGTTGAGGGAGGATGAGAGGGAAAAATTACACAGAAATATATTTCTTATTCCATGTTTATGAGCGTCCCTTTTGCCGCCCACGGGGTTGAATACTCATTCACTGTTTTGTGACTCTATGGTAGTAACATATATAAGCCTTTTTGTCGATGGTTTATTTATGACTGGCTAGTTATGTGATGTCCAAATTGTAAACAAATTAAACTTTTCAATTTATGTATTTTCAAGCGTAAAAACTAAATTAATATCAAATGAGATTCTAAAACTGTGGCCAACGGTGGAACGATAGGAAGACTGAGTATGATGTGGAGATACGAAACAATATATTTTTTTAGTGCAGTGTTGCACATATAACTCAGGTATTACGTCCACACGGTTAGTTAGCAAAAGAAACGAAGAAAATAAAGAAGAGTATTCGAGCTATTATGCTACAACTCCTATTTTATTTATAGCTTTAGTTTTTAACGAAGAATAGTCAAGTTTGCTTGTGTGGTCCCCTATTAATATAAATGTATGCAACACGAATTAATTATATTTACGCCAACAGCAGGTTATCACAACTGTGTAGGTGGCAGCTTATTCAGGCGCAAAGACTTAAGTATTAATGAGGCGTGTGTTTCATAGAGAATTAGATATCGGAATATATTAACGAACGCACGGTTTTATGTTTATAGCTTTGCCCTTTATGTAACGGTAATTAGGGAAATATTTATCATTTAATAAATCTGTTGATTTGATGTATGTATATGTTCTTGTTTGATGAAATGTATGATCTCAATTGATTTAGCCTGTAATAATGTATGAAAGTCTCGAGTCGTGAACGCACTAACGTTTACGACTTGGCATCGTCTGGGTGATTGCGATTTGTAACTAAGTGTCATAGAAAAAGGATTAAATAGAAGTGACATGTAAGCGGAGCCAAGGAGCTTGCACGGTTTGACCTCATAACCGTTCCTGGCACAGGCTGAGGCAGAGGTCTGAGACACATTCCTCGACTGAATGTTGATTGTGCTAAATACTTTAGTTCGTTCATGGTCCAATTGTGTGAACCAAAATTTTGGTCAGTCTCATTCTGAGAGGAGACCCATGTTCGATGGTAGATCGATGAAAGACTATGACGATGATGTTAATGACAATGATCATGATTTAGCCTGATAGATAATGATTATGAATATTTCCATCAGTCTGGAGCAAATAAACGCAGTTAATTTAGCATTTATTTTGAATTGATTAATTATCAAAATGCCGTTAGTAAACGTATTTAAAACTACAGAACTTATTGTGTGACCGTTGGAACTATTGTAATAAATCGCTGACAGCTATCCCTGTGTTAGTTTAAAAGTGTTTTACCGCTATAGTGTTTTTATTACGTTAGCACCACAGCGCTTTAATCGCTTCATTGCACTTTCATTTGTGCTCTAATGTGTAGTACAATGTTATTTGAATGTGCTTCCGATCACAGTTCAAGATCCATTACAGGTCTTCGCTGTGTCAAATATTCGGAGCTCGCTAATCGAGTCGCGGTGTATGCGATTTATTGTTATTAAATTGTTAAATGTTCGACTTAGTTAAGTTCCAGTATGTAGGTCGCGTCCCATTTGGCTATTAATACATAATTTAGCGTCATTTCGCGCGCTAACAGCGTCCCCAAATATTTACTTAAAAGCTTTAGTACATTAATTGTTATTGGTCTCTTTCACCAATTGAATACAATTATTGATTTAAATATTTTTATATCAAACTAGGTTATAGTTAAAAGAAAAGCACTGTGTTTTTAAATGTATTTTTCTGACGTTCCAGTCGTGCTGAATTACATTCTACATCGTTTGAATTTGTTATTTCATATTCCACAACTTCCGTTCTTATTCCGTCTGAAACGTCATTTTTGTTTATCAAAACAGAAATGAGATCTCCTGTTACTCAAGATCTAAGCGTTACACTTTTGCTGTTATGTTAGGTGGCTCTCGAGGATATCCTCATTCAGTCTGAAGACTGACATGTAAATACGTTTTCCGCTTGTAAGATGTATTTCGAACTGTTTATGATCTCTATGAGTCCTACGATTGAACTGTAGCGGTTAAAATTTAATTAATTTTTTGGGGTGATCTGACCAGTTTCGAATCTGAATGATGTTTTTTCGTGAGTTCCCACTAATCGTAGCTAGGTCGCGGTTAAGATTAAGTACGTCTAAAGTTACAAATTATCACATAGTTTACCTAACTTTCAAAAATGTATCGGAAAAATAGTTGTCAATGTGATAGAAATTGACAGATGCTTCCAAAACTTTTAAATACGTTTTCTCGCTGTACATAGCACAAGTTGACAGTTTATTTTTTTACTTCCAAGTAGAACTTGTGCATAGGTTTCGACGGAAACGAAACAAACTTCGATGTATTTTTGTGTCTTCTTGCGGGATCCGTACTCTGCTTCGTTCAAATTAATATGAGAACGGGATAGGAATTAAAAACAATAAAATAACATGAACACAAATTTTACGGGCACACAGACAACATAGACAATACACAGAGCCAGGTCTAAGACTTCAACAATAAAAGGTGTCATGATGATGAGGATGAGAGTGGCATGGGCCAGTTTCAGTCTCGGAAGTTTCTGGACTTACACTTATCCGCTATTGTGCAAATTTCAGTTGCATTACTTGAGTTTCTAGGAATTCGGAATTTGTCCTTATCATTCAATTTTAAAATCCATGGCACTACAATTATTCATTAGTTTATTAACAATATTAGGTTATGATATTAGTATGTCTTATTAAAGTGAAAAATTATATTTGTACGATATTTTTTTCATGTAATCGTAATTTTTCGAGTTCCTTTTTCGACCTCTATAATCATATTTATAATGGTTAATGTAAATGACGTCATACGTAAAAGGGGTCACGATTCAAATAAAGACGTGTTACTAATTTCATAACATTACCACTTTCGGCAATTGTATCATTATTGTATTTCTTATTCTCACTTTCATATTTCTTACTTGTATACTCAACATATAAAGCCTTTATGATTTCCTGTTGCTAAGATTTACGAAATAACTAGAAACCTAGCTAGAAATCTAGAAATAACTAGAAAGTTACCCCTTAAAGATAGTTGAGGAGTATAAATTAAAAGGTTATCACTCCTGTTTCTTCTTACCCGACTTGGGTGTACAACATTGATTGTACAAAACATTGTGGTACGCCCGCTCTGCGAACACATAAAGTCTTACAAATGATACAATTTAATACGCTTTCAGCAATAGCTCCTCGTCATTGATTACCGTCTCACAGTGACGCGCGGCTAGCTTGGCGTCCGATCAAAGATCTAAAAACGTTCTTTGTTGACACGAACATCACTCAATGACCTCAGTGCCCACTTTATTGTAAGCATTATTTGAGCCGAATTCGTTGGGGCCGAAGTACTTATCATGACCCCGATAATTCACGAGGGCATCAGAAATGTTAGCTGTGCCACAAGCTGTTTGTCGTGGTTTTTGTTAATGTTTTTTTTTGGTAACTAATTTGCGGAAAAAGTTTTCTGCTGCGTAACCAAAATATAACTCTGGTTATCTGTACTTGTTTTAAAAGCAGTTATTTTCCGCGCTTGCGCACCATAGGATGCCAGTTTTGCTTGTAATTATAGTTCTTGATTAGTATGAGATTAAATGTAAAATATTAATGTATTGTTGGCAATAGGCTCGCCACCTATTCCATGGGACTTAAACGTAACTGGTGAAACGTGAGAGTGTACTACATTTCTCTGCATACCCCTTCTAGGATTATAGGAGTAATGTTACGTTTTTTATTAATGTGTTTTATACTCCAGCACCGATTTTTAAGTTTTTATGTTATAAGGCCAGGTGCTTCATAAAGTACGCAACGAGAGCTAAGTGCCAAATGTCCTTGCAGATCCGAAGTACTCATATATCTTCTACGTTTATCGCTCTCTTCATACATGAGCTCCGATTTCGGAGACTTCTAACTTTCTATCGGTCAATATCGGACCTATTTGGTCAATGTATTAACATTTGCGTTATACACTCTTTTTTTTTTATTTATTCGTAATTTATTTTCGAGATTATCATTGTACCTATATTAAATAAATGCTATTATATGGAATACAGTAAGAAACCTATGATATATCTGTTAATGAACACACGTTCTCATTGCGACGGCAATCGCTACTAACAGATCAATTTAACCTCCCGAAGCTTCATGTTAGATAATCAAATCGTAACCCAAGTTATTCTAGTCAGGAAACTGTACCTTCCGGTCGTTCGTCTTCGCAGCTGTTTTCGCGTAACTCATGTTTTGGCAAACCTCACCAATGAACATTCAATTCGGCTGCGATCCTCCTTTCTCAATACTCCTTTCATACATCAATTTCATAATTTAATTATACGGTATATTAAAACTGGTAAATTTGCTAATTATTATTGTTAATTACGGTAAATAGTCGTTTTTATTTATACTAACGGGGTGATTAAACTTCGTCCGAGGTATGTATATACGATCTTTTAAAAGTCTATAATGAAAGTTAAGACGTAATCCTACATTTCAGTCATATTGTGTTTTTCCCAACCCTTTTATCATTCCACTGATGTGGGACACGGGTCTCCTCTCAGAATTGAACGGGTTAAGGTCATAGTCTGTGTACATATATTTGTCTGTATATATGTATATCTTGTTTATCGAGTTGACTTCATTTTCATTAGTAAGCCATATAAACACTTATTAAAATATAGTTACAGTACACTCCTTCCAAAATAGATATCTTTTATTTTTTCGCAGTCCATTCCGTATAACAAGTTGTTTATAAATACTCATATAAAATGATAATTGGAAAAAAATCTATTGTACATTTTATTTCCTCAGTTCACACAAATCGAATTCATTGTGGGATTTTCTAAATTCTTGGATGTTTATCTGTTCTGTCTATTTTGAGGTGGAGCGCTAGAGAGGCAAACATCAAGTGTGCGAGCCACTTGATGTTAAGTGGTCTCTGTAGTGTATAGACATCTTTGTATCTTACATCAGTTAGATCAAAAGTAAAGCTAACTGAGAATCTTTTTTATAACTTTGTGCATTCTCACTATGCTAGTCATACTCACTATCCTTTTCCTGTAGTTCTGATAAATGGCAGGTATTATTTTAATAGATATTATTATTTTTTTATATTTAACCTGGCATACGGCATGGCAGACGGGCCGGGCCACCTGCTGGTAAGTGGTTTCTGTCGCCTATGGACACTTGCAACACCCAATGCTTTGCCGTTTTTGAAGGAGAGCTCTCTTTGCGCTTTTCTTGAAGAACCCCATGTTATAACGCTCCAGAATAATCTCGGATGGAAGGTAATTAGGTATACAAATTTTTTGTCTTATTCGTAACGAATATTAAGTAAATAACCCATACCATTAGTCCCATTTTCTAAGATTCAATATTTTAGGTCATTGGTAGTAGTAGCCTGAAAGCCGTTAAAAAAACGGTTGCTTAGCAACAGAATTGTTAGTTGATGATAAAAAACTACAATGATATTAGAATCATGCATTTCGTAACAATACTATTGTAGGAGAAGATATCTAACGAAAATCAAGCTCTGTTTAGTAGTTAGATTTGTTACTTAAACATGATGTAGGGATTCTCGCGTCGACTTAACATAGCTTTAAATATTTTTGTATCCGCTTAAGTTAAACTGAGCTCTAAACATTAGTAGAACATTTCGTTTACGATTTTCAGTAATACCGTTATTTTTGCCACAAACCAGCAGTTATACTGCTGACTGAAAGTTCTGGAAACTGATAGAACGAAGCGCTTTAATACTCAGATCCGGTCAAACTTGGTATTTGTTTCCTGTATAAATTTTAAATATTCCTCTGGGTTTCACTTATCCCATACTACGAAATCATCATGATCATTATCGTCAACACTTTTATAGATCTATTGGTTTTCGCCGCGGGTTTCCTCTCAGAAAAAGGGCCACATGGATACATATGTAAAGTATACATGAGACCAGACAAAGAGTTCTTTAAATTCCTAGTGTTGCGCCCCAAGGATGGGTCGACGTATCTAAATGTTTTATTTAACAGTCATTAAGAGCGCGCCAATGTCGTGAGTCGTAATTTTCTACGGATGTAATTATAGAAGAAAAATACCACACTTTCAACATTGGGAGACAGAATTAATCCGAACAGCTGTCGCATGCCGTGATGACGTCACGATAGTTTCGGTACACTCCGAATCCACTTTGAACGCTAAGATTTGGGACAATGACAAATGCCATACAAATGGACGTCTTTCGATATATGTATATAGATGATTACAATTTCATTGTTGATTACGTGTTTGTTGACGTTGACAGTATTAATGCGTTATTTGTGTCTATTTTTAGAGGCCCTGTTATTTCGGTTGTTCATGATGTGATTTTAACTAACGGTAAAACGTTAAAATGGTTCCTAATAAAATTTCGACTAAATGTCATTGGGCGTTAAGCGCGCGTATTGTATAAAATAGTAATGACAAAATATTTTTTTTTGTCCAACTGTAGATAATAGTGAAACGGATCAAGGTTTCATAATTCCTCATATTTACAAGATTCGCTAAGAAGTGAGACATAATGGGCGTGCATCATATCATCGTAATCAGCCTATCTCAGTCCACTGCTGGACATAGCCTCCCCCAATGAGCGCCATCGCGCCCTGGCCTCAGCTTGTCGCATCCAGCATCTGTCTGCAGCCTATCGCAAATCGTACATACATATATGTAAGTAATTAAATATTGTGAATAGATATGCAAGTACTCATCACTGTTTCTTCAATCCCCTTAGAACTTAGTGAATAATATCTGCGACGACACAAGTAACGTTCGTTGCCAAAGCCATTACATTTATATTGTCATTGTCTTGACTGAAATATTGTTACATTCTGTTGAAAGGTCTCTATGACCGCGCGACTCGCGATCGAACACTGCTATAATTATGTTAATAAAGAACATTTACATGAAGAGTTTGCACGCAAAGATGTAAATCAAGTCATTAAATTGTAGATTCTAATCTTTCACTTTTTTAATCTCTAATTCTACATCGTCAATTTGTTTTTTAAATTAGTGATCTCAATGAATTAGTTCTGCATCTCAGTGCTCGTCTGTATAAAAGGTTTCTGAATGGAATATTAAGTTGGCGGATTATTAATGCTTTTGCTTTTCATGTATTTAATTGACAATGTGGAGATCGGGTTTATAATGATGCAGAAGCTTAATAAAGTTTCAACGCAAAATGGTGCTTTCTAACACTTTATCTATGTAAAATCACACTTATCCAAATTATCAGTTTTCTTGTCTTTTAACACCTCCAAAATCTGAGGTGACTGAGCACAAAAACTCAGCCCTCTTTGCGATTTAGTGCTAATCGACGAATTTCTTTAATAACATGAATTTGGCACGAGTTAAAAGTATTTACGGTTTAATGTAAGGTCGTTTTCACTCGTACTTATCTTTTAGTTATCATAAGAATTGGAATACGTCGTAATTGATGAAGCCTGTTTTATTTTCTTTATATTTTATATTTTTATTTCCGGTTAATTGATTCCGAGAGGATTTTTAAAATGTTTTATGCTTTGTTCTTAATTGTTTAAACTTGTGTTGCACACCGTACGCGAGGCCTCTTGTTAGTGGCACGCTAGACGTTGATATTGTGGATTTATGTTCAGGGCCTTTTGACGCGCTAGATGAAAAAAATGGATACAACAGTATTATTGTAAAATCTTAATTGGATAATGTTTTAAGTGCATTTTTTACGATTATGGATAGTATTATTTTTGCCCAACGTTAAAGTCTATGGATGATTCCAATGGGTATTTTGGTTAATAACAGTGGATCCAGTAAATGTTCTATAGATTTTTGGTTTACCCGTCATCCTACCTTAATCAGACCGTTTCTTGCCATTATGATCGACTCACCAATTGAGATATGTAAAACTTGTTCCATGTGGTAGAATTTCTACGTACTTGTAAAACAATTCAGTTGCCGCTCGACAGGTGAAAACGAGAAATTGGGCAGTCTTTCAGTCAGGTGGTTCATAAGAATAAAGGCAGGCCCCAGGAAGCAATCTCGTCGTTCAGTGACGCGAGCGAGACGCATTCAGCGTCTAATTGGGCGAAAATTACTTTGAAAGTGACGGCAACGGCTAGCACTCACCGCGCAGTCACCTGTGCTTTACAATCTCCAGATCTATGCGAACACTGCGCAATCTAGGTAAAATCTTCAGTAAAGCGTAGCGCTTAAATGGTTTGATAGCATCCGCCAGAGATAATTCCGTGAATAACTTTTGTATGACAAAATGAGATTCATTTTCTCGGAATAAAAATATTATGCCCGTTATACTGACGTGTTAAAATATCATTTAGTTTTCTTATGTTATTGATTTATTAGTTTTCTTTTAGTGAGATCAAAATGTAAATTTGTCGTCAACATCCAAAAACTTAAAATAATATTTGGAGTTATGAATATATTAATTTATTTTTACTAGTACGCCGGATAAAAATTTCTATTCTGAAAATATTTTATGTACTGACGTATGTCCTAAACATGTTTTACCATGTTATGAACGGGTTTATTTCATGGAAGATATAAATCGCTCTGAAAAACTTACATTTTAATTTTCTTGAACTAACGCTAGTTGAATGATCTTTCTGAACGAATATGTTGTTTTACATGTTCTATTCGACGTTCCAGTTCAACATTAAACATACATTAAATCGTATTCAACAACGAATTTTTGATACTTAATACCGTTTATGAATACGAACAATGTAAAAATTATGTGGTGAAAATAAGAATATACAGTTATTTAGCCGTGATGATGGCATATGTTGTTGTGTTACGACTAAATCATTAACATCAACCGACATGAGTTTACTATTCTATATACATAGGTCTCGGTCTAGATACGTCACTGAGCTGCCTTCGATTTTCCTCATTCAATTTCTTCCCGTTGCCCTTTATGCCACTTGGCAAGAAAGTGTCCAACGCTGCGTCCGCTGCTGCCTAATGCACTCCCACTCTAAAAACCGTTTATTTCATCGCTTATCAGTTTTTGAGAAGACCTGATTATTAGATTATCACATCAAGTTAAACTAGCTCTGAGAGCTGTATCTGTACCCTTGGTTCTTATCAAATTTTTTACAATCCGGTCTTTGTTTCCATCAGACGCACTGAATATGAATTAAATGTAACTATGCAAACATCTTGATAGTATTTTAGTTAAATTCATACTAACAACATTACAGTGTAAGCAAACAAAACTCTAAGTACCTCGTAAACAAAACCTTTCAAAATCAAACTCAGAAGTCGCTTATAAAACCTTTTATCTCCGTCACAATCGTTACAAGGTGTAGAAAAAATTACAATAATTTTTACGTTATAAAATTTACCATTCCGCCTGACGCCGCCGCCCTCGGCCTTTAAATATCTATTAGAAATAAAGCTTCAATTGCGTTAACTTCAATATCAATTTAACTTTAATAAGGAAGGTATCCATTAAAAGATCGCGACAATCCGTCTTATTAATTCTTTTACAGGGGCTGTAAAAATAAATAGGGCCATGACCTGTTTCAAAAGAGAGGGGTGGAAAGGGGAGGAATGGCGCGGAGTCTTTCCTGATTTTAATGAGATCGCCAATCAGTTGCGGGTGCTTTTTTGTTTCGAAGCGAGGTGTAGGTATCTATCTGTTACTTTAATAATTTTCTACTGTTATGCACCACTTTAAAAAATGATATTTTCATATTCCATAACTCTTGTGCTTGTGCGTTAGCTTAAAACCCATACTGATTATCAGTGAATATTACTAAGACTGAGTGAGTAACCCACGTGTGTTCAATTAAAACAATCGATATTTTTATATAACCTTTGTTTAGATGAATTATAATAAATAAATTATAATGAATGAATTATAATGAACAATTAGAACAGAAACATATTGCCACTGCCTGATTCTTCAGAGATACGCGAGGGAAACTTTAAATGTTAGAGCAACATTAAGTACGTGACAAATAATGGGGACAAGAATGCTCCGCGCGGTCCTAACAAGAGTAGTTGGGATACCGACCCAACGTGTAACGCTATTTAGTAAGTCGAGGATGAGATGTTTGAGTTCTTCGTATTGTTAGGCCTGTTCCCATCAGGGTACACTAAGGATGTCCACTGATTACGGACCTACATTTGTTTTGCTTTTTCTGCATTCATTAAATGTTAAAGGTACTTTTGATTTAACCTTCTTTTAGGGCGCCTTAGATTTGATCGAAGTACGTATGTATATCTATATCTGTATTTTTCATTATGTATCCTAAAAATTCTGTACAGTTGGAATGAGTTGGATTATTGGTATGATAATAATAATATTCGATCCATTTATCATGCCACTGTTTGAATACGGGTCTCCTCTCATAATAAGAGGGTTAAGGCCGTAGTCCGCCACGCTGGCCAAGTGCGGGTTGGCGGATTTCACACACCTTTAAAACTTTTTTTTTTAATCTAAGGTGTGCAGGTTGCCTCACTACGTTTTCCTTTACCG
>DWJK01004275.1:0-12176 GCA_018248815.1 Croniades pieria auraria
AATTCGTGCACTATTGCGCGGCATCCATTCTGCTCCGAGTTTAGTTCACATGATCTAAATCAGTGTCCTGGTGAAAGTGTGATCAGGTCGTGGGTCAAAAAGTTCGAGTCTACGGGTTCAACACTGAATCAGAAACTTGGAGGACGTCCAAGATCGATACGAACGGAGGAAAATGTACCTAAGTGAAGTCGCGACGTCCGCACAGCGCGATCCTCAGTTATCATACCGAAAGATATCATCTGAGCTCGCCATATAAAGAACATCATTAAGGCGTATATATATTAATATATAAATAAAATTCAATTATAAATTATTTCAACTATAAATTTCAATTAGTCCAGGAATTCAAAACCGAATGACCACCATCTGCGCCGTGCTTTTGCCGAAAGAAGGTTACAGCGTTTGCAAAGTTTGAACAATATTCTCATTTCCGATGAAGCTCAATTTCATTAAAGTGGATTTGTCAACAAGCAGAATTGTCAGAAAATGAGCAAGGCCAGACTGTAACAGTAAATTCTGATCGCTTCACAGCAATGTTACGTAACTTTTTCTTTCCACAACTGCATAATTTTGAAGCCTATAATCGGTGGACCTGGTTTCAACAAGATGGAGCGACATCCCATACATCCGATGAGTCTTTAGCAGTTGTAATCGAAATGTTTAGTAGAAAACTGATATCGGGTCGAGAGGATATTCCGTGGCCTCCATGTAGCCCAGATCTCACGCCACTGGATTTTTCGCTGAGGGTACCTCAAGGACCTCGTTTACGCCAATAACCCGACGTCGCTTGCCCAGCTCAAACTCCAACAGCTTTACCTTGCACAGCAAGAAGTGACAAGTAACTTTGTTTGATAACAATTGAACACGATCCGATATACCTACCGTACACTAAACTAATATCTATCACAATTCAAACTATTTCTCAATATGTGAATTATGTAGACACGTTCCTTCGAATTAATTATTAAAGGAGTCGTCATACTAATTTGTATATTGCATATATTGATTTTGACTTTATACTCGTGTGACCATGGCCGCTAGACTAATTTGTATAGCGATTTTAATCGTATACTTTTTTGTTGTACTAATAATTCCCAAGTGTTACATTATTCGAATTAGCGTATTTCATTACAAATTCAAAGCCAACGTGACGCTCATAGCGAAAGCTTGGCACGACCGCCCACTCTACCCCATTGACGCCGCCGTGTACTGGACGGAGTTCGTGGTCAAGTATCTGGACATCAAATACAGGACAGCAGCCGCCGACGTTTCCTTGTATCAGTTCTTGAATATAGACGTTATAGTAATAGTCGTCTGACTACTAACCCTATTCGTATTAGCATTGAGTTTTGCCTTCAGATTATATCGTGGCGTAAAGAAGACGAAGCTAACGGAAACAAAAAATAAAAAATCTTTGTAGATTATGCATACTATGCCAGACTTTTGTGTGTTTTTTGTATGCACTAATAATAGTAGCCAGTGGTAATTTTTGCACAATAGATTCAGTAGTGTAAGAGAAAGTCCGATGTGAAGTACGAAGTGAGGTTACGATCATAAAGCGTGAATACAAGTAATGATCGTTTCGAATAGATATCTATAGTATTTAAATAAAACTCAGACATACGGTTCGGTTTATTGTAATTAAATAATAGTCTTAAAGTAGCTTCGGATACAAAATATCTACGACGCGATGTTAAAATAATGCAAAACCCGAGCAGGCATTTTCATTATTTAACGACTTCAAGTCATTGTTATTATCATTTTCAGTGTCATCGTCATCAATGTCAGCATCACAAATACTTTTATGATTCATCTCTCAGGCAGGTCCTTCAATTAAAATGAGTAGACTTAAGGAACCATTAAGTCTACCATGCTGGCCTAATGTGAATAGACAGACTTTAAGTGATACAATGAACAATATGGAAGGTTCCAGCTTTCGGGGTTCTCCTTGATCTCCCCATTTCTGTCACCGTTGTAAAGAATCAGAATAGATGTTAATATAACTCAATAATAATCTGTACCCACCCTACGTGGAATATATATTAGTAATAATAAAGCTCTATTTTATTGCATACGGAAATGAATATTAGAATAACATCATGAATAGTAATAACATGACTAAGCACAATTCGTACAGAGTACAAAATAAACTCTTTTTAATAACCATTGATGAATTAGGATTTTTTATATACATCAGATTTACAGTTGTATATTTGTAATAATATTGAATAATAGTAAATAGAAATAAATTTCCTTCTATGTTCCCTTCGGGTAAAAGCTTCCTCCAAGGATATCTATTTAATTTTACCTGAGACTGGCTAGCCAATTTAAGGATTACTAATTTAAATTCAGACCCCACGTGGTGTAAATACAGGACTAAAATTATTTGACACCTGTACAGACTTCTTTCTGTGACAATCGAAATAGACGTTTCCGTTTAGCTGACATATTGAAAAGTAATTATAAACGTATGTCACGCCCGTTTTCTCCGTAGGGGTAGACAGACGAGTTTAGTACACTCCCACGTTTCACCAGTTAAGTTTACATTCCACGGAATAGGTAAGTCTATTGTCACACACCGGGCTCAGAACCAGAATCTGAGTCACTACTAGAAATTATTAATTAGAAAAATCCAATAGTACCCGACCCGGGAATTGAAGCCAGGACTTTTCGATCGGCAGTCGCGCTTGCAAACACTCGACCAACGAGGCAGTCAAATAATGACAGATTATTTAGCATCAAATCTCGATTTTACGAGACCAGAGACAACTTGGGGTAACAACCCCAAGTGGTAAATTAGGTAACAAAATTCAACAACTATTTAAATAGACAAGTAATAAAAATATCACTAGATAAATATTTACTTAGATGCTCTAATATAATGGGGATAATGGTCAATAGGTGCGGGGTCCACACAAGGCTAAAACGTGTTAAGTTTCAAAATTTATATTTATATTATATATTTTACACACGACCCATTTGTCATTCCACTGTTGGAACATGGATCTCCTCTCATATTGAGAGGGTTTAGGCTTTAGTCTGCCTCGCTGTCCAAGTGCGGGTTGGCGGACTTCGCACACCTTAGATTATTTTTTTATAAAGTCTAAGGTGTGCAGGTTTCCTCACGATGTTTTCCTTCACCGTTAGCAAGTGATATTTAAGTTTAAAACGCAGTTTTGTAAAGAGGTGCGAGCCATGGATTTGAACCCAGCACCCTCGGAGTGAGAGGCTGAATTCTTAACCACTAGGCTATCACTGCTTAAAATTTATATCTATTGTTCATAAAAAATATAATAATGCTATTACACTACACCGATAATGAAGTACTACAGATAATAACCAAATCTGAGTACGATGATTTATATCTGAATACTGAAGCGCTTATCACAATTTCACTGCACGTGTGACGTTATTAATCGTTGTCAAGGCCATAATCAAATACCTGTAAATAACTACTAAAACCTATAAAAGCTATAAGATATTAAGTGTGGTTGTCAGTCCAAGCGTGTACCAAAAAGGACAGTCTCTTTAATCCAATTAAACACGCCCGGCACTAACTACAGATATGATGGATAAACAGTACTAACAGCACTCAACTAACGTGTAGTAATTGGTCTAGTGTTACTAACAATCATATCCCTGCAGTCTTGTTATCAACGAATACTTACCAGCTAATGAGGACATGCTTCGATTCTTTAACATGTAGAAAAATCAACTTCGTAGAAATAATGGCATATTAAATTACCAGAAAACATATACACAATGCGAATGCTTATGGCTGCAGGTGCCGAGGCAGATCCAGGCTTACTTATCTTGAGCAAGTAGTTCAGATACTGACTATTGGGGGAGTCGGAAGTGTCTGAAATAAACTTGCGGGTATGAAGAGACTGATGAATTTAGAAACAGCTCGTCAGCTTTATAAAGACAGAGATATTTGGTACTCGATGCTCTTTTCCTAATATTCGTATTAATATCTAACGTCAACGGAACTCACATCAGTTTTCTTTTCAATATGACATATGTCTACTGTCAGCAAGTCATTCGTCACCGCTGCCTGTGTATTTCCTACTGTCTTCACATAAACGATAATACATATATCACTTATTGATAAATTATTTGTTTATCACTACGCCTACACTTGTTCAGCAATGGTATGGTACAAAGAATACATAATATAATATTGCAACATGTTTGATTTACAATTTATTCTAATTCTAAGAATTATTATGACACCGTATGATAGTATAAATATCTCGGGACTCAAATGTATGACGGTCTATAGCAAAGATCAAACTATCATAGAAAAAGTCGATGTTATTTTATGGTTAGAAATAGACGTTTGTAAATAGAAAACATAATAGTATATAGTATAAATCTCAGAAACCAAAAACTTACTTTTGCCCATCAGAATACAATGTGACGTCCTATAAACAAATGCAGGCCCCGGTGAGCGGCGCAACACACTCGTGACGGGACGTGTCCTCTGCTGCGTCTTTCCCTTGAACCCCTCACTCTCCGCGTAACTGTTCGCGAGATGTTAATATTTGACGCGAGGAATAAAGAAGTTTTTCTTCAACCGTCCTCTGTTCTAACCGGACCCAATCTGCCCTATGTACATTTATACCAACATCTTCATAATGTATGCGATCAGAAATAGTACTATCTTATCGTGCTCAGAGGAGACTTGTATCCAGCAGTCAAAATCAATGCATAACATTAAACGCAGAATAACTTAAACTAAATGTATAGTTTCGAAGTTCAGTTAAATATGTAAGTACTATCGGTTAGTACTTACATTTTTCAAGAAGGCTTTCCATCATACTATGTTTATTATGTATAGAAGACATCCAGTAAGGTATAAACAAATATATAAATATTGCGCGAACATGGCCTTGTCAAGTGCTCGTCGGCATATGAGTACCTAATAGGAGTTTGTAAGACTTGTAACGCGCGTCGTCAAACGCAAGCCTCTAAACATCAAATGTGTATGTACTTGCTGTGACGGCTATTATTTTTTTATTTAAACTGAATTATATTCAAGTATTTTAAGTGTTTAAAAACAGTTTATTTAAATTTTACGTTTTATTCTCAAAATTTCGGCCCTTTCAGTTTCATCAAAAATTTGACTTAGCCGCTGCTATTATATTATTATCAAATTGTAATGGTTATGGCTTGTAATGGTTATGGCTATAATTTCTTTAAGAAATAATATTATAGCCATAACCAGTCTCTACTTTTCCATGTTCGGAATGAAGTTTATAACGTATAACCCTAACATACATATGATCCAGACATGAAGATACATTTACATATACATACATGTATAAAGTATGGTATTATTTGAACAAATCCCATTTTCTATGATTCTAGTGATTTAATGAGACTAGTGATACAAATAAGTACGAGAAATTTTACAGATACTAGTTATATTTGTAAATTTATTTCTAAATATTTTAGTGAAATTTTGTGATTCTCTTAAGAAGTGCGCATAAATTTCACTGTTTTTTGATTCGTCAATTACGTAACCATTCAGTTAACTTCCTGTACAAAAAATATACTTCAACAATGTAAGAATATAACAGAGTGTAATCACACATTACCAAATCTAGACACAGACCTGAACACAAAACCGGTCGTCACTATAAAAAACTAATAATATGTGTACAGCCAACCTCACGAACAGTTTTGACCTCGGCAACAACGCGACGAGTCAGTGTAAAAATGTATCACTCGCAAACGGACGCTTGTGGCGCTACTCATTAACATAATGGCGCGAATTATCACCGCTTTTTTTGTTTTAATCGCATTAACAAAAATCGACGCTATAAATATCTTAGGAATATTTCCTTACCAAGGAAAGAGTCATTTCTTCGTGTTTCGGGTATATTTACACGAGTTAGCAAGACGAGCACACAATGTGACGGTTATTTCACATTTCCCCGAGGAACATCCACCACCAAACTATCACGATATTAGCCTGGCCGGTTCCGAGAAGACACGCGTGATAGAAAGCAATTTAATAATCCATAGATCATACGCCACTATCCTTGATACGGGAGTATATCTTACAACTTCTGGAAGAGATAATTGTGAAGTTTTGTTAGCCAACAAGCAAGTGCAAGATATCGTTAAGAAAAAAACAAAATTTGATGTGGTAGTGGTGGAACAGTTTAACAGTGATTGTGCTTTGGGAATAGCTTACAAACTTAAGGCCCCAGTAGTCGGAATCACATCTCACATATTAATGCCATGGCATTATAATAGATACGGCATTCCACACAATCCGGCCTACGTCTCATTCCATTTCCTAGAAGGTGGTACCAAGCCAACATTATTTCAAAGAGTGGAAAGAACTTTCTTCAACTTGTATTTCAACACGATTTATTATTTTATCTCTCAAAGAAGTAACCAAAACACGTTAGCTAAATATTACGACGACATTCCACCGTTGGAAGACCTGGCCCAGGAGATAAAAGTTCTGTTGCTATATCACAATTTCGTGTTGACTGGATCTCAGCTATATCCTGCAAATATCATCGAAGTTGGTGGCTATCACGTAGCTGAAGCGAAACCTCTAACTGGAGTAAGTAGTTTTGTTTCTATCTTCTAGTTCAGTTCACTTACGAAATAATTCAGCGTAGTGATTAACCTGGTCTTTTTATTATTATTGTCCTTAAATAAATACCTGTAGTAGACAGAAATTCCAATATAAAAATAACATGAAGTACTAGGTTATGCAATTGCATTGAATATTTTATCAATAAACTTACAAGGTCGTTAGTGTTGCTGTAGTCTGATATCTGTAGTGCTTTAATTGGTTTAGATCATTTAATTACAGGAATTAAAGACTTTTGTCGAAGAAGCTGAACATGGGGTCGTATACATCAGTTTCGGCACGACAGTTAAAAGTGGTTCCCTATCACCGGAGAAGACAAAAGCAATTCTGAACGCTATATCAGAATTTCCGCAGAGATTTATTTGGAAATGGGACGACAAGACATTAAAACACGACAAGAAAAAACTTTACGTATCCGATTGGTTACCTCAAGTGGATATCTTAGGTAACAAAATATCCTACAACTAGATATAAATACGTGTTATAGAAATGTACATATACACGCCGTTAGAATAATTGGCTTCCTGTTTGCGCATTATATTTGTGTATGTTGGTACAGTTTTATCAAAATGCGTTATGTATTATTATCCGGCTATGTCAAAGATGACCTTCAGTTTAATAAATGGATATTAGCTGATCATATTACAGTAACAAATTTAAAACGCATTAGTTATTATTAAACTCAGGAGTTGCTGTTTATAACTTTACAAATATAAATAATCATTAAGAGCCATCCAGAGTTATATTTAAATATACTAGGTACTCTTATCACGATTGTACTGAACTGTTACGTCGTTAACAGCGTTAAAGTCGTGGCGACCTTTCGTAATTCGGTTCAGCTCAGTCGTTAGAATGTAATTATTTGTTCCCATTGAAACAATATAGATAATTATCTACTTAAAATGCTCTTTTACATATATATGAGCCCCGAGCACTTGTTGCCCTGGTTACTTTTATTTCTTTTACAAACATTGTGATTATAAATTGTTTTAATTCGTACTGTAGATATCTTACATTACAGACTAAAAATTCGCTCAATAAATATCTAAATAACAAGCAAATCTATTGACTGTTACAGGTCACCCGAAGACCTTGGCTTTCCTATCTCACGCTGGTATGGGAGGAACTACTGAAGCTCTAAATTTTGGAGTTCCGATAATAGCCATGCCTATAGTCGGAGATCAGCCAGCGAATGCAGCAGCAATCGAAGAATCAGGAGTGGGGATCCAGGTTTCGCTCAAGGATCTAAACAAAGAAAATTTAGTAGCTGCTTTCAAAAAAGTGTTGGACCCCAAGTAAGTTATACCGGTATAAATTATAACATATTCTTCGAGGCCGTTGTAAGAATCTAAAATAACTGCGCCAATAATGTGGATAATAGAACAAAAGACTAACGTAAGTTGAACTTTGTATTAAAAACCTATAAGTTGCAAACTGAAAAGCAACGACAAATAATACATACCTACTGTTATAAATAACGAATCAAATTATATACATACTACATTATGAACTGTACTCGTTAAGTACCTTTGTTTGTGTGTCATGCTTTTACGGTTGGATCGTTGAACTGATTGTGATCTAATGTGGAGATCAACTTCTAAAAAACGACAGCATATTTCTTTTTAAAAAATCTGTGTCACTTTTTACAATAAGAATTATATCCACGCTGACGATACTCAGCTCATGAGAAAAGTATGCCATGTAGCTATCTGAATATAATTGAATAATAAATATATTTTTTAAGAACTGTGAAATTATAGATACAGAATTATAGTTATCAAACGTTGTAAAAAATGTTACAATGTTTTGGTAAGCGTTGAAAATGTCTAACAAGTCGTAATAAAATGCAATACACGTTTCTGAATTTTTTGGTGTCATTGAATGTTCAGTAACGTTTTAAAACTTTTGATACCGGCAGTGTGGCAGCAGTACCAACCTAACATAATATTTATTACTTAAATAATGTTTACATACAAGTTACGTACCTACCTATACACGTTCCTTTGAAATTCATTACTGTTAAAGTACCAAAGCGCCTATGAATCATAATTTTATACATATGTTCACAATAACGTAATTATAAACAATCAACAAAAGATACGTTATTAAAATATTGTTTTATTCCAGATTCAAAGGCAACGTGACGCTCATAGCGAAGGCTTGGCACGACCGCCCACTGTCCCCCATCGACACCGCGGTGTACTGGACGGAATTCGTGGCCAAGTATCCGGACATTAAATATAGGACGGCAGCCGCCGACGTTCCCTTATATCAGTTCTTGAATCTTGATATTATAGTAGTCGTCGTCGGTCTAATATTCCTATTCGTATTGGCACTGAGGTTTGCCTTCAGATTATGCTGTGGTGTGAAGAAGACCAAGCCAACGCAAACGAAAAATAAAAAATCTAAGCAAAAGTGAACATTACTAAGTTTTTATTTTCATCAGATTCGTCTGTCATTGTCGATTCTTACTTGTTTGGAACTAACTTTCTAAAAACTTCTAGCCAACAGGAGCGTGTACATTTTTGATATATTATAAATGTTAAGTGCGAATTTACGATGTTAAACATGCACCATTAGTGGTCAGACCGTCTGTCGGATATATTTTAAACTGCATCTTAAGACTAAAAGGGAAGAAAAACATAGCTGCTTGAAAATGATAGTAACCGACTGCTTGGCGTGTCCTTGGAATTAACAGTGGATACACCTACTAATTAATTCCACTAATTGCACGCTGCCGTCTCAGGACACACTGTGCAAGGCATTACCTAACCTGACATCAGTACTTGGCAGTTGGCTAGCGTTGTTTAATCGTGTCGAGACTGCTAATGAGAGTTTTTTGTATGCACTAATAATAGTAGCCAGCGGTAATTTATGCACAATAGATTCAGTAGTGTAAGAGAAAGTCCGATGTGAAGTACGAAGTGAGGTTACGATCGTAAAGCGTAAATACAAGTAATGAGCGTTTCGAATAGATTCCTCTGGATTTTAATAATGTCCTAAGGACCTTTTCATAACACACAAAGGATAATTTCTATTTTATAGAAAAAAAAATATTATATAAAGCACGCTTCGGATACAAAATATTTGCGAACCGATGTAAAAACAACGATAAATGCAAGTAAGCATTTTCATTATTTATCGACTTCGGGTCATTATGTTATAACGTCAGCAGTGTCAGCACCATAAACACTTTTAACATTCTCGTGTCAGGCGGGGGTCTTCTATTAAAATTAATAAACGTAAGAAACAGTGTAAAACGTTGGCCTAACGCGGATAGAAAGGCATCACAAGCCTTAGATATTATTGTACTGTACATTAAGGCATCTACATTTCATGGTGAGACTAAATTCCTTTCACCGTTATAGCAAGTATCATTAAATGTTCAATAATCATACTTTTATTCTCATGCAAATAAATGGGCTTTGGTACTGTACGTGGATAAATACAGGCCTAAAATCATACGATTTCCGCACAGTGTTCTTAACATGTCAATCGTTATACTGACGTTTTCTTTTTGCTGGCCTGTCAGAACAATGCAAATATTTCAGTTCATAGCAAAATGGATCGGCAAAAATATGCGAAAATAACAGGACAGGGGTGAAAATGTTCTCTTTCCATAACATCTATTAATTTACCGAACAGGGTGAATATAAACATATTAATGTCATAGTTTAGAAAGTAACGTTGTTTTATACAAATGATTTTTATAAGATACTCCAGTCTGCGTTCATATGGCGAATACCTACCGAATTAAAATTAGATTACTCGACTGTATAATGCCAGACAGTACTATATACAAATCTCATCGTGCATTAGGCACTCGTGTAAAAAATATTAAGGTAACCGGTAATATTGATAAAATATTGCACTGATAACAACAAGTCAGCTCCACAGACTCGTGTCAATGGATAAGATATATCGCTTCGACTTCTGCTTCGCAAGTGGACATAGTTCTTTCTTCTTTCTAAATTAGTTGTAGCAACAACAAAGCACAAAATTTACAGAGTCAATAAGTACATATTATATTATAGAGCTGTAAATTTTTTGCTTTGTTACTAAGTTATGCAATACGATATAGTAAATAAGTTATACAACTTACACAAAAGAGTAAATAGATAAAGTAAGATTCTTATGTTTCCATGGAAAAAGAAGTACCTATGAAATACCTATACATAAATGGGTTTTGACCTACGCCCTCAATGCCTTTGATCATCAGAATTGCGAGTACAATAATAAATTTCAGTAACAATACATTTTTTGAAGCTCGAAAGAAGTCTGATGAGGTCGACGCTCCGACCTGATCCCGTAAAAATCATGGCGGGAGCTGAGAAGTTTCAGAAGCTTCTCGGCGACAGATTTGCTACCATGGAATCCACAAACGAGGTTAACGAGGCCCTACGAAACGTGGTTGATACGTTGAGCGATGAGGGCATCAAATTCTGCCAAACGCAGCGAAAAGGCAAGAAGTCCAAACTCTCGAGCGAGACTCTACGGCTTATGAGAAAGAGACGGAAAAACCCTGGGATCACTTCGTCAGAAACGTCAAACGTTAATAAGCTTATTTTCCGAAGATGGTACTGCGTGACCTTCAGAGCTCCAAGACCCGCCAGATAGAGGAGGCGATAGAGCGAAACCGAGGGTCAAAGTATTCACTCAGCAGCTTAGAAGGGGCCACCTGATGAAGCTGACCACACATAGCGGAATAACCGTGCTGTCAGAGCTTGAGATTTTCGCCGAGATCGAGGCCTTCTATGGCCAACTGTATGCTGCACATTGCCCTTGTCCCAAAGGAGACAGTCACGTTCCGCGAGCAGTCCTGATGCGCCACTACACCGACGACCTGCCAGATTTCAGCCAAGTCGAAATTGTGTTGGCTTTGAGATAGCAGACTTAAAAATGGAAAACCCCTTGGCAACGATGGGGTTACTTCGGAACTCCTGAAGGCAAAAGAAGCTCCTGTTCTGCAAAGACTGCAGAACCTATTGAACTCCGTCATTCGCTATGGGAGAACTTCAATGGCGTGGAGCAGGAGTCTGGTGTTACTCTTTTTTAAGAAGGGAGACAAGACTCTTCTTAAAAACTATAGACCCATCTCTCTCCTGGGCCAAGTCTATAAATTGTTCTCAAGAGTCATCACGAATCGTCTCGCCAGAGGATTCGACAAGTTTCAGTCACTGGAAAGGCCGGGTTTCGTGGAGGATATGCTACCGTAGACCACATCCACTCAGTGAGGCAGATTATACAAAAGTCCGAAGAATATAACCAGCCCCTGATTATGGCTTTTGTGGACTATGAGAAGGCCTTTGACTCCGTGGAAACCTGAGCTGTTCTGGAATCATTACAGCGATCTCAAATAGACTGTCGCTATGTCAAAGTGTTGAGATGTCTGTATGATAGGATCAGAAATGATACTATCCGACAGATGACCAAAGTCATCGACATAGCTCAAAGGATTAGCTCGCTGAAGTGGCAATGGGCTAGGCATATCTGCCGAAGAACCGACAACCGGTGGAGTAGGCGAGTTCTAGAGTGGAGACCGCGGCTCGGCAAACGTAGT
>DWJK01004276.1:0-12176 GCA_018248815.1 Croniades pieria auraria
CAATGAGTGTTTGGTTTGAGGTTAGACCAAGAAAATCAATTGTTAACTTATATTATTGATAAAATATGTGTCTTTTTAAGTCAGGTGTTTATTTAATAATGCCTAAAAGATGTTTGTAAAAAGACGCTAATAAACAATACAGTACAATATAATTAGTTTATTAATAATCAAACATAAAAATACCGAGCAAAGCTCGGTCATCTGGGTACTGTGTATTGTAATGTCTCTTACAGCAATACGAAATTAACGTCTGATATATTAATGTAATTGTGTGTGAGCTATTAGTATGTCAGAATCCAAATGAAAGTATTAAATAATATGGCAATGATATTACTTAATATAATGAAATAATTTAATATCTTGATCTGATCCCAAAGTAAGCGGTAAAAGGGCTTGTGCTTGTCATAGTTCTATCAGAAATAAAGCATTGTTACATTACCCGTATTTTTATGTCTGTATTTTGCTAACATCAAATCTTCTTTATCTGTGCAAATTGCTTGCCAAAATGCCAACCCAGCCAAACCAAAGAACATCAAGTATCAACCAACTTATTATCTACTGAACTAACTTTATTTTGACAAATACATTCACAGCAATGTTTAACTATATTTTTCATTGAATCACAGAAAAAATCACTGCATTTATTTAACTAACTTATTATATTAAACGTGCATATTAATCAATATGGTATAAACTTATAACTTACATTTAATGTTTAAAATGGCTCACTTGAAAATATGGTATATTCTCTGAAAAGCCTGTATATTATATTATAAAAAGAATGTCTGAAGTAAAAGGAACCAAAGCTTTGGAGTTATGGTGCAAGCGTTTGGTGAAAGACTGTCCTAATGTGCAAATAGACAACATGACTACGTCTTGGAGGAATGGAATGGCTTTTTGTGCTTTAGTTCATCATTTCAGACCAGATTTGATGTAAGTTCCAACACTGTATTGTACACAACAGAATTTTATTATAGAAGTATTCTATGTAATTAGATAAAACATAATAATAAAATTTATTGCAATTTCCAAAATTAATTATGCTTATTGGAATTTCAGAGATCTATCAAAATTGAAGCCAGAAAATATTTATGAAAACAATCAAATAGCGTATAGCCTTGCCGAGAAACACTTGGGAATACCTGCATTGCTTGATCCTGAGGACATGGTCGAAAATGAAGTGCCTGATCGGTTATCAGTATTGACATACTTATCACAGTTTTATCAGCGGCTAGGCCATACAGGTAGCGTTAAATCATGTTGCTGATTATATTATTCTCAAAACTAATTAGGGAGGACTGTAGTGTCACATCTTGTTTATATATCTATTATTTTTAAAAAGTCATCACTATCTGTAATAATTTCATTAGCATAATGTAATTGCATTGTTTGTAATCAGCCTCTAATATTTTTCAGTAATTTTTTTAAAATGTAGAAATGGGCTCACATTTGATTGCTGAATCTCACCTGATAGACAGAGAGATCCAGCCTAGGATGTAGCACACTCACCTAGAAAGTGCCCATTCACTCTCATTTTGAATAAATTTTTTTCCTAAAATTATATTCCTATTGCCCCCAACCTTTTAGGCAGGCAGAGGAGTACTATAACTACTACTTTAAACCAATTATAGGTGTCATGGAATAGGGGTAATCCTATTGCTGTACATGGGGCACAAATCCATATTCGGATTTAGCACTGGGAACTTCAAGTTAGATAAAATTGCTTTTTTGCCTGACTAGTGATCTAATCAGGGATCTCTTGCTCAGTTTTCACGTCTGTAGGTCCTAGACCAAAAAGACAGTCAAGTTGAATTTCAAATTGGGTCTAAGTAGTGTTATTGTTATGAATGTTTTAGCTAGCCTTAGCTGTTTTTGTAATTTTGCAGTTAACACAAAAGTTTCTGATAATGAATCTAAGGTGGCGGCTTCATCATCCTCTACTCAAGCATCAGTAAGTATTAACACAATAATTATTTTATACAGTTATAAGCACTGTTTGTTGCATGCTGCATTTAGCACTGCTCTTTTGTGATGTTTTATGTTGTCCACTATTTTCCTTTTATTTCTGAATCTATCTATATGTCTCATCAACTCTTGTAGACACCAATAAAATTTGGAAAAGTTAATTTGGACAAATGTGCTGCTTGTGGACTGCCCGTCTATCTAGCTCAGAGGCTGATTGTATCACAAAAACTTTATCACCGAAGATGTTTTCGATGTAAAAAATGTGAAGGGCATTTAAACCCAAAGAATTTCACAGCTGATGAATTATTGGAATTTATATGTGATACCTGCAAGAATGAGAAAGGCATACCAAAATTTCTTAATAACAATGACAAAATTGGAATGCTCGCATTTAACAATGATGTTTGTGATAGCAGTCCAACAACAAAGGAAGAACAGGTTAATACAAAACTAAAATCCAGGCCTTTGTCAATTTTAGGTAAGAATTTGTGATATGCAGTATCTCTTATTTCACTATGCCATGTGCATGTTTCTTAACATTTCTGTTTCTATTTGTATTTCCAAAAAAATTGGCTCTTGTTCGTTTTATGTAACTATGGACTTAAAAAAATCAATTTTCGGCAACCAATCTATGTTAAGCATATTTTTTATTATTAACCATAATAAGGTTGTTATGTTTATTCATTGAAATTTTGTTATTGATTGATCAATCAAAGGTACAATGCAACAGGAGCAGTTTCAAAAATCAGTTTCTTTTTCAGAGAAAATAAACATGTTCGAAATAAATATAGAAAAAGACTCAACAATTGAGGAGAAAATTAGTAGTCTTAATTTAAACAGTAGCAATAATACTAGCTATTTACAAGCGAATGAGAAGCAAAATACTGATAAAGCTTTAATAAAGTCCATTGATATAGATATCAAATCAAAACCTCAAATACCAGAAAAAAATGATCCAGTACCAGAAAATGAAGTGTATTTATATAAAAACCCATCAGAAAAAACATACATAACTAATATAGACAAATTTAATTTTTTACAAACTCAGTTGTGTAGTGATGTAGCAGATATTCAATTAGAAATAGATAAGAAATCAAATAACGAAAAATCAGATACTAAAGACAATATTATTGAAGATCATCAACTTAAACCAATCACAAAAACTAGCATTTCCAATGATTCAGTAAATGAAGAGTGTAATATAACTGATGATAGTAGGTTAGCACAAAATAATTCTTTACATTTAGATGAGACCTGTTCATTAGACATAAGCAATAGAAGCAATTCAGTTCAACAGGAACAAGAAATTAGCATAAGTGTTCCACCACGCAGGAAAAAAAATATTTCTCCAGGAGAGATTAAAACCAAAATACTAAACAATGATATTAAAATAAAGAAAGACACAGAGTATCCTGATCACTTAAATCCGTTTTCAGATGATGAAGAAAATACTGTGGTGAGTGCCTTAACTAATTTTGGTTTCTATTTCTTTACTAACTGTATTGCTAACACTACCTCACTATTTTAGGCAGATGAAAAAAAAGTTCCGCAAAGGAAAGTTAGTACTAATCCTTTTGGAAGCAGTGACGAAGATGAAGACAAAGATGATGTGCCACCTATCCAACCAATACCTAAAATGGCAGACAGTAAAGTTTCTACACCAGTGTATGTATAATATATTGTTATTATATTAACATGATGTATCAAATGCATGCCATTATAAAATAAATAGTTAACAATCTACTGCTCAATGAACTGAAACTTTTTGTGGTAAACAAGTTATATTTTTGATACAGCAAACGACACATCACAGCTTGCAACCCCTTTTGGTCAGACGGTGAAGAGCCATCGTCTGATGAGGAGGAGCCAACATCTAGAAGGTACAAGATCTATTTCCTGATTAAAATAAGAAAGTACAAGTTCGCTCAGGGCGGCCCCTTACGCTTCCTATGCGTTTTCTTCAACTTCGAATTTAATTCAATATAAAGATTTACATCGTTTATATTTGTTTTGTTTGTTTTCGTCATGTAATGAAAAAGCGTTATGTTCCCGTTAAAAAGCGTTATAATGTTAAAAAAACATTCAAATCGAAAAGCTTATTTTAATATTTATGGGAAAATACTCGCTCATTAAAATTATATATAGAATAGTGAATTGCGAATTATATGAAAATATTAAATTTAAAAATGTGAGCCACTTTAATTTAAAACAAATCGGTTATACTGGTAAATGTTTCTTCAACATGTATACACAAGTGAGAAGTGCCTGGAAGTACTAGGGACCGAAATAAAATTTATTCGATTTAAAACTATTATTACAATACTTGTATTTAAAATCTAAACTTATCAGGCCTCCCATTTTTTATTATTAAAACAACGCATAAAAATCGTTCCTCTTGTTTTGACAGTAATAAATTAAGTAAGCAAATTTTGTTAAGTAAAATAAAAATTTTGTGATAAGTGGCCCTAAGCAAAGTAATACTAATTCTACTAAATGACTAATGTGTTAATACAACATTACCTCTGCAAACAAAGAACCCTGTAGAAATTATCGAAACAAAAAATCGTTTAGTGTAACTTGTTGTTGATGTCACAGAATATTAAACTTCATGAAAGAAATTTCACCTAGCTCGAGCATGTACAAGTCGTCGATAACAACCAGCACGCCCAATCTGCCCATGAGCACGCCGCGACGCCGCAAGCAACGCGCGCCTGCGCCGCCCGCCCGCGCGGTGCACCTGGAGGCGCCGAGCACTTCCATGGACGATGTGGCCAGTATCTCGTCGCTCAGCTCTCACACGTCCACCGTGCATTCAGATCAGGTTAGTTTATTCGCATTTAATTCATACATAATTAACATTAATTAAATATTATGCTAACAATATGTAACTGAAAAGCTTATGGAGCTTCCATATACATACGATACATAGCGTCGTACAGAAAAACGCGAGACGTCCGCCTCGCGGGTTCCTGTTATATACGTACTCGTACATCCATAAAAATAGACAACACACTTTAAAAAAAATTGCAATTGATGCATTACATGTTATACACATACCTCCTTAACTGTATAAAAACAAGCGTGGTGGAAAAGAGTATGACAAATAATATATAAAAATTTCCTTGGCATTCTCTTGGTATACAAATCGTCTTGATTAACTTCAAAGTTTACGATTTTTTTTAAACATCCACATAACAATATGTGTAAGTGGGTGTTATGATTAAACGTGAAGTCCACTGCTGTTTTCTACATTAATATAGATAGTAAAAGAAAATAATTTATCATGACTTCATCATCAATTCATGATGACTATTAATCGGACTGTGCACAGCGATCGTGACGCCTTGCACATACTTCAATATTAATTACTTGAGTTTCGATTTTAGTGCAATTGAAATGCTTACCTCGAATACGTAATGATGAACGGTGTCGATAAAAAAGAAGATTAAAGAAAACCTAAACAATAAAGCGCGGATGCAACTTTATTCGATTCACCGCAAAATATTGGTTATGCCTAGGTATTTGTACGGTTTTGAATATCTAGTCCATATTATGCAGCAAAACCCTTGACTACTCTGAAGCAGAACGACGGCCTGCTCAGAAATTACATACGAGTGCTTAACAAGTAAAACACTTAATCTTGTTCATCATCATCATCAGTTTACTTCCGTCCACTGCTGGACATAAGTAATCTTGTTCATCAGACGAAAATCCTAAATGCAAGATAATGCAAGTTTAAGTAAAAAGGCAGTGGTATAAAAAAAAATTCCACTTATGTACGACATAATTTTTTAACCGTTAATATTGTTCATAGTCAAGCAGAATTACGTGAAGGCATGCAACTTGTCGCCCAAGCGTCGAGTGGCGTAGTGTAACGGAATTCGCGTCTACATCGCGTTACAATACTTGCTTATTATATTCTAAGCACATACCTATACATGGAAATTATATTTATTGCCACGGTGTACAATTTAAATTACTTCCCAGAAAGATTATATAGCAGCCATTATAATACTGTTCATGTGTGCATGTGTGCGTGTAAAAACCGTTTCATTATTATGAAGACATGCATTTCTAATAAGCTTACGAAGGTATTTAATTACTGTGAGATCGCTTATCAGTACATAGCAATGTGGATTATGAAGATACGATACGTGTTAATTGTATAATTCAACCGATTACGTTGCGATGGCATTTGTGTTAATACGTAAATGTGGCGCGCGCACATAATAACACGTTACAAAAGCGAGGTTAAAATAGCTATTCATGACTTGATGCAGTCATGTTTACTTTACTTTACTGTTGATGTAAAGTGTATCCTCAAACTTACTTTATTTATCTTATACTAAATTTTTTTTATATTAATATATAGTTACGTAATGCGAAGAGGTCCCTATAAAATTGCGGTGACATACTACAAATCTATGACATATACTATATAACTTTCCAAAACACATTTTCAAACTATAACCACTCATAGAATTACAATAGAAAAACTTTAGGTAATGAAATCTGAGATAGTGAAAAAAACTTTTGTTTGTTCATTGGCTTCAACACTGGTATAGGTGTTTCCACATTTTTATCGCTGAAAGTGTCTTTCATGTCTTACTTATTAATTGGAAATTGTCTATAAAGTTGGATATAGTGTTCTAGGAGACGAGCAGGTTTCTCCTGTTGAAAGAACTGTACTTAAGTAATTCTGTGATGACCACTGAATGCCAAGGTTTTAAGAAGGGCACCAAGAGCCATTATCGTAAACTCAGCTCTCAACGTTGTCAAAACACTTCCTTTAATTGTTTCAAAATGGCGAATAAATATGCAAACTTCCTTCCAAAATAATTGTAAATCCGAAACGTTCAGAAGAAAGACGAGAAATCCATAACATTCAACGCCGAGAAAATTGAATCTTACATTGCGCACACATTAAAGTTCCTACTATCTCGCAATATAAAATTGTTTATCAACGTAACCTAATAGCAACATTTTTATCATAAAACACCTGTTATGCTGTGAACAAAAACAAAAAAATACTTTTTTACGCGTTTTCGATGCTTTGTAAACAAGTCCATCCATTTCCGTCCGAAATAGATTTTACAATAGCAACACAATATATTGTGTTGCAATGTCATTGTTACATTTATATCTAAATGGGTCACTTGCCAATCGTGAAGAGTTCTATGGTTCCTATGTATCGGTGTCAGATATCCTATCCGCTATAATGATAAATGATAACATATGTTCATCTTCCTCTTTAGTGTTAAAGAACTTAACTGAATATCTTATTATACATTTTATTCATTGATCTAAGAAATTTTGCAACACTATGTTACCATTAATTTTATCATTTCACCTAAAACAATTGCTTACTTTGTTTAAAAAATTTCCTGTATCAACACGAAATCAAATTATATATTTCTTCAAGCTGTCGTCTGTTTTAGAAATCATTTGGTGTATCAACACCCAAGTTAAAGAAGAAGCGTACAGCGCCGACGCCTCCTGATAGCTTGTCAACATTGTCTGGTTATGGAGGGTCACAGGAAAAAGGAGTGGACATGTCAGGAGTTCGAAGTAATGTCTCAGATGGTATGAAAATATTTCTTGTCTTGATATACGGGTGGGCATCAAAATAAGACAATGGTTCACATGTTTTTATTTCAATCTGAAAAACTCACTTTCAACCAATTGTTTCATTACGAATAATGTTGACGATGGTTTGAAAGAAACCTGAAAATAGTACAGCTCTAATGTAAGTAATCGTGTCAGGTGGTGATAGAGCACGACGCGCCAAGGGCCCAGCTCCAGGTCTACCGCTACCGGCGCGGCGGGAAGTGCGCCTGCAGCTGACACCAGAGGAACTACAGTTGCAGCTCGACCTGTTGGAAACGCAACAGCTCGGCCTCGAGCGGCAGGGTGTGCTCATCGAGCAAATGATTCGCGACAAGTGTGAGGGTAAATCTGTTCCGCGCACCATTCACTTTGCACTCTTCTCTTCTCCAATCATGTTGATATTTAAACAAGAGGTCTTATCCTAAAGGGTATTTAAACGTTACAAATCTGTTGTCTCACGGAACTGACTCAACATTGCACCAGCATTGCACTAAGGCACGCCTAATTTCTGACATAATTGTAAATATTATAATGTGGAGATATTCAGTTTCTCTGCTAGCGTTTGCCAAAGATATTCTCTCTTCTGCGGTATAACTTCAGTTAACCTTACCCAAGGTCATATACTCTATTGATACCTCATGATCAAATGCATGTGATGTAGTCGGTGATGCTTATTTGATGGTACTCGTGGTAGACAACGCCTACAATAAAAAATACATGTTTCTATTTCACATATTACGTTCATGTAAAAAAGAAACATACGAAGTCTCTCAAGCGTCATGAATTGCCCATGATGACCTATTTCTAAGCGTTTATTTCCACGAATGCGTGATTGAAAAATTGCGACTGGATATTATAGCGTCAAAGGCAACGCCGAACTGATTGAAATAAACAAGGCTATTATCCAATAATACTTAGAATCTGTTGTGTGCAGGCGACGAGGCGTGCACGGTGCCGCAGGAGGAAGTGGAAGATTTAGTTATCCAATTGTGCGAACTCGTCAACGAGAAGAATGATTTGTTCAGGAAACAGACCGAATTGATGTACATGTAAGTCGCAACGTAGATATATATCATTACGACATTGATGCCTTTGCTGTTTAATCTACTATTATAATGTTTATATTTGAGTTTTTAGTTAGTCTCTCTGGATCTCTATTTATTTAGCATTATGTAATGAAGGACACGGAGTTGCCATGTATTACCTGAGTATATGTGTGTGTATGCGTACTTGTGAGTGTGCATACTTGTGTGCGTGCGTACGTGGTTGCTTGCTTATGTATGTGTGTGTGTGCCACTTATTAGGAATACTGTTGAACTGGTTGCGTACATGGTTTTATACTCTTACTCGATGAAAAAATCACACTATTGCAGTTTAAACAATTATTCAGCATCCATCGGTGAAGAACTTTAATCTATTCAGACGTAGACATAATAGGTCAATTATTTTATATGTACCCATTTACTAATGTACGTGTATATTTTTGCTAATTGCTCAAATGTGAAGTCTCAGTCACAATTTACGCAGTTCAAAAAATATTTATGTCACTTACTTGAGGAACATAACATTGTGTTTGCTAAAAATAAACGACCAGAAATATTATTGTTAATATTTTATCAAGAGAATAATAATATTTCTCAGTTTGCGGTTTCTACTTTGAAATGTTACAATTCATAGTCTTATTATAACCCTTATTTAGGTCTTTGAACACGTAACCTCTATATCAAGTAGCATATCCTTTTTATTTGATCGCAATCGCCGCAATAATCAGAAGGTATGAGTCAATATAAGATTTGATATGAAACTCTAATAGACGTAAATTCAATTTCGCGATGGAATTATAAAACGTTATCAATGCGATGAGCAATTCTTGTTATTTGATTATCAGCGACGCTTAAGATTAGCAAGTGCAAAAACAAAGGAAAATAATTGAAGAAATATGTTAGACCCTCCTAAGTAATTTGTCGCACATGTATTATTTATCTAATCACGTATATATAGTCAGTTTTTTTAGTGGAAGGATCTGACTTCAATTTTGTTTTTTATTATTAATTACAGTTTCATAATATTATGTAAATGTACGACTGAAAATTATATTTAAACTGTTTTATAGAGTAATACCAATACCACTTCTATTATCCTTAACTATATTTATATAATACCTACTTGCGCTCCCCTTCAATTTTTCCACACATGTAAAGATCGTCTACTTTAAAATTGAACCCCTCTCAAGTCTGTTCACGAACACATGCGAATTAGATAACACACAAGGATACACAAATTTGTCATTGGTCACATCAGTAAACGGCTAGACACGTTTTGATGACCAGATCTGTCGACCAACTTTAGTTTAATTTCATTATTTAAAGGTAACTGATATAGTCTAGATTTGGTGTACGATATGATTAATAAAATAATTTGATATTCCTGTATATAATGAATTATTTAAAATGATATCGCAATTTATGTAGTTTGCTAGAATAATGTACAATTAGTTATTTTTTGTAATTGACACCATTTTGTAAATAAGTCGTTTAGAATCAAAGTCAGCAATCTGTACGTGGAGGCAATTGTGGTAATTTAAAAAAAAAATATTTTTTTATGTTTTTAGAGGCATACAATAAACTATTTTTAACATTATTTACATTAGAGATTTGAAAATTATATCATAACATAAACTTTGGTATTCATCAGGTAGTATTGCTAAAATTTAAGGTTTAATTTTGCAGATCGCCGGATTTGATCTTAAGTATCGAAGAATGCCGTATTTGATTCCACGTAACTGACAGATTGCCGGGTTTCATTGTTACCGACAACTTATGAATTCAGGGGTGTCAAAAAACAGATTTATTGAAATCAACCTCTCCAATTATCTGTCATAGCGAATATAGTAGGATGACCCATCAGTAACGCGAATTACGTTTACTGCCGCCGGAGGCTCCAAAAAAAAGCCAGATTAAATTTAATAACTAATTTAATTAATTAAAGAATTACAGTTAGATCTTACAGCTAGCCTAGTCTAGATCCTATCGAAGTTGGATAGGAATGATTGATTTATTAAAATTACTAATTACATTGATTCCGATTGCGATGTTGAAATCGCCACCTTGCAATTTCAGTAATTGGGACAAACAACGATTACTTGCACGTGTCGACGGCGTCAGCGGCCCTCCTGGGGTCGCTGCACGTAACTCGTATGTATATGTAGATTCCATAATTAAAAAAATACAAATATTTACATCGTCTAGTGCAGTGCATTTTGCTGTTCAATTTCTAGAAGGTATCTTAGCAAGAATTATTTTCTTATTGTTTCTCCCTTCTGTGTTTTCATTATTTTTTTTTTCTGATAAAGTCCATATTAATACCGGTCACTATTTCTACAACATTGCTTCTTCCCTCCCTTGTTCTTTCCCATTGATATCAGTCTCGTTTTCTATATACATATCATTGACGCTATTTCCGAACTCTATGTAATGTACTCGTAAAATAATGAACTGAACAATTCGCACCGTGTTGCCGACACCGACTATGTTCCCAAGAACTAGATACAAAGTCCGACGCCACCAGTCTCCGTTGGGAGGTCACTCTACAGCAACAAATTCCGTGATGTAAATCAATCATTGTTCTCCAGAAATCCGCGCGCTATCCATGTGGGAAAGTCCAGTATTCACCAATGGCATCAGCTTCCAATATTATTTGGCCACTCCTCGATTGTTGCAAATATCCATAGGCGACGGTGACCACTAAATATAAATTAACGCGTCCGTCTGTTTTCTGGGTTAAATACAAAAAAGAGGAGATGAGGTGAGGATGGAGTCCCGAGTGCCTACCACGTTGAACAACTCCCCCAGTGCCGTCACATCCTCCTCGTTAATCCGCATCGTTAGCGGAGGTATTTCTCTCTCCGCAGCCCTCGCTCTGTATGTAAAACAAGTCAACTTATTAGATATCAAAGAGATTCTTTGCGAAGAGATTGTTTTAGAGACACGAGTAGATAAAAACAGACAGAAATGCCATTGTGCAGTTGAACGTAATTCACTTCCATTAGGAACTTTATTTACTTTTATGACAATAGCTGTATATTTCTTATTTTATCTAGAGATAATATGGCTACACGGCGTTGATGTAGAGTAGACATCAGTTTCATAAACGTTTTATCATTTTCTTACTATTTTATCAATCCACTGTTGGACATGGGGCTCCTCTCAATCTGAGAAAGGTTAGAACCACAGTCTACCACGCTGGCTGAACACGAATTACCAGACAACGCGCTTTAGACAATGTTATGTAGAACTCTAAGCTAAACGTAAATTTTATCATGGTGTTCTACTTTACCCGTATAAAGATTGATTTTTAATATTTATAACGCATAGGATTTTGTGAAATTGCGAATGTTTTACAATATTTTAATAAAAATTAAAAAATTAAACGTCATCATAGCAAATGCGCTTGTATTAAATAAAATTACGTTAAGAAATTAATTTACGTATTAAAGTATTGTAGTTAAAGCTGAACAAAAAAAAATTAGTTTTTTTTTTTTTTTTTTTTTTTTTGCGCCCAGACAGTGAAAGGGCTACCCTCCGTGCGGGAGGGAGGTGGTGAAT
>DWJK01004277.1:0-12175 GCA_018248815.1 Croniades pieria auraria
TCATCACATTGCTTTCTATTACAGGTTTGTATTACTGACAACCACTTGTATTACCAACGCTTGCCGTGAAAGCACTTTCATTTACAATTTTTCATTCATCCAAAACTTTCCAATAGGACTCAACTGTCCTTTAACATTGGCAACTTATTGGCCATTCGAGCGATGTAAATGTTTACAGGAGGTGATCATTAAAAAATCAGATGGTCAGTCTATCTATTTGCCAGGCTTAATATAAAAAAATGCTCATATATACGATTTAGCCTTAAGAATAGTAATTTATCTAAGCTAAACCGCCATCGATTTACGAATCCGAAGAACTTATACAAGTGTGTCTGCGAAACATATCGCCGCTGTGATTACCACTAGAAGTATAAAATTTAATAGCTCCGCCCGCAACACGATACATACTTACCGTAATCCCTACACGATATAGTGTTTCACAAGAAATAATTCTCGACCATATACAATACAAAACTTAAATTACTTTTTATACACTAATATTTTAATAATTATTCCGTACATTATATCCAATTATAATATAAAAAACATATCTTTAATGAGTAATAAGAAATGGAAATATTTTTTTAAATATATACATTTACATTTTAGAACTTAATTTTTACACAATCCCCAATTTTTAAAGACAATAATCTCCTAAATGTGGAACACAAAATTGAATATAATTTTGATCACTCAGTTCCAATGAAATTTTTTCATACGTAACATCACGAATGTAGTCCCCGTTGAGATAGGCAGAGGAGTGTAGTATACTCCCAAGTTTTGGCCGATATGGCCAAAAAACTCAATAGGACCTAACATGGGACTCAAACTCAAAACCTCTCCATTTGCAGTTGCGCTTGCAACCACTCGACCAACGAGCCAGTCAAGTCAAGCATATTTTTGTATTGTCATCTTTTGGCTATTCTATAAAATATGAGACTGTTCTTTCATATTCATAAAAATATTTTTAATATCTACCCGTACAGGTAAATCAAAAAAATCCTGGAATGCTTAATGTTAGTGGAATTTATCATTTTTGTGACGCAGTCAGTGAGAATAATATGACTCAAATAATAGACAGGCGGTGATATATGAAAAGCAAACTTTATAAAAGATTTTTCCAATACGCGGCGTATTTAAGAGTCACCGCACTGCGAGAACGACTGGTGCATTTAATAGTCGACAATAAATCTAGTCGGTAATAAATGTTTTATATGACTGATATTATATATATGTATTTAATATGTAGAAACATAATATGACCTGTTAAATGAAATCATAAAACTTTATACGATCTCTCAAGCGAAGGTAGTGGTAGAATTTTTGATGACTTATAAAATGATAAATTTCTTTTAAGATTAAATTTTCAATAAATGGTCCAGTAATTGTTTATGGCGAATTCTATCGAGATCCATAAAAATCAAAATGGACAGTGTATTTATTAAGAAATGTGCCGACCATAATATTATTTATTAATATTATTACCAGCCCATCTCAGCCCACTGCCGGACATAGGCATAGTACAACGTACCGTAAAGGTGACTCCAGGTGCACCCGATGCGAAGAACATGAAGGCGCTGGCTGGTGGATAGGGTGTGCCGGTATCGGCGGCGGACTGCTGTGTCTACTGAGGGTTTCCGGAGACACTAGTGCAGCGCCCGCAGACGCGGGGCTCGGCAGTGGTGGCGCGCTGCCACCGGACATCTCGGAGTCTGCGTAGGTACCACGCGAAACATGTGATCCACCTGACATGTTGTTTGCTGGTATGGAAAAACAACTGGAACAAAAGAGAACCCTTATGAAGAATGCGTTTCTGTTAGAATTCAATGACAATATGTACATTCAGTCGAATAAACGTAACATGTGCAAAAAGACATGGAAGAATAATACGTATTGGGCAGAACGTGTTAAGAGATGTTTTAATTTCATTATAGGGGACTGGTGACTCACAGTATTCATGCACGAACTCAGCCATCTAATAACCATGACATGTAGGTGTAATGTGGACAAGTGTTTCCTTATTTGAACGTTAATTCCTTGTCAGTCCACGTAAATTCATTTCCTGTTTATTAATATAGAAAACTAGCAAATCCAGAACCAGTAGGTACTTTAAAGGAGCTGTAAGCTTACAGTAACAATAAACTGTTATTTTCAGTTCATTATGTTCTTGAATTTCTATTAAAATGTTGACGGTAGCGTTCCGCATAACTCTCGCCGCGAGGATTTTACGGAAGTTTCCTACTGCAAATTTAATTTTAATCTTTAAGCTGCTAAGTTTCGCGATTACCATTTTCAGTAGTTACATATATAAAATATTTTTGTATTATTCTCTATTTTCTGTTTCCCGTTTAAAAATAAAACATTAATAGCGTCTCCAAAACTAGTATTTAAAGCTTAAAAATCACCTCCGACATGTATAATACGTATAACACAGCTTTGTTGAAAAGTATAATCTTTAAAATCATAGAAATAGCATATCTTATGCCACTAATATCAAAATATCATTAAAAACTTAAAACACTGTTGATATAAATCATATTTTTTATACAACATTAACCCGTTAATAATTAAGCCAGCTATCCGTTAATTTATCATACTTTACACCAGACTGCCTCGGTGAATTTCAACAAACCCCGAAACTTATGATGATTAAGGAAAACGAGACTGAAATTGATGCGGCCATCCCTCTCACTTTAGAGAAACACGCTGACTACGAAATTTGCATCCCGTCTGTGTATACTTTTGCAAGGTTCTGTCAAAAGTTTAACAAAGCTACCGCGCGGCTCGGTCCGTTAATAATATAGTTCATAAAGGTATCGATACCGTAAGAATGGGCCCCTAAATAACAGATTCATTTAAAGTTTGCTTAAGTTTCTTCTTCCTGTATCAGTTTGACTCTATCTTTTTGGTGTACAATAAAGAATAATTGTATTATATTTTAGCTAGCAATCTTTAAAATAAATATTGAGTTTATTTGAACAGTTGCAGCTCGCAATTTAATATCAATGTCAGGCAGCAGGTATCCTCTATGTTCGAAATTCGAGCAATTATACCGATGTGGTGGGTAAATACAATTACTTTTCACGTAATAAATTGGAATTTATTTGCGTAAAAATTCTTCTCTTAACGCTGCTAGGAAAACAGTGGTTCAAAGAAGACAAAGAATAGAAAATGTGTGTGAAAGATAATTAATAGTTCCAATTGGACGAAATAAAAAAAGTGCTGTGCACGTACATATTTATATGCATGGCTTTTTTGTGATTTTTCACTGTGCAGGAGAGCTAAAAGGATTTCAGCTCATACAGTCATCAACGTAATCAAAATGGTTTTATTTAATTAGTTAAAGCGTTTTGTACAGCAAAAACACTCACTTTATTTTACTTAAGGGTAAAAAACACACGCGAATTTGTTTTTTACGCACATTTATATCTCATGACTTAACGATTTATTAAAGTTTAATTTTCTATCATGTGTGTATAATGAATATTACCCCACAAAATAACTTTTAATATTTAAGTATTCACGTACATTCTTCTAATTCCTTAACATTATTTTTATTAAGAACGTAAAGGTATATTAGAAAAATCTTGTTAGGCACATGCGGCTCCGCTCACGCTCCCATAGGAAGGAAAGCTTATCCCGTCGTAAAATATATCCCTGTTTTTAATCTCGATAGTAAATTATCATTCTTCATTGTTTCAATGCCAACCCTTTACCATTTCACTGTGGATACCGTTCTCCTTTCAGAATAAGAAGTTTAAGACTACAGCCTACCACACTGGCAAAATGAGGGTGAGCAGACTTTACACACCTTAAAGTATAGTATGGAAAACTCTAAGGTGTTCTAATTGCCTCACGTTGTTTTCCTTCATAATTAGAAAAAATGATATTTAATGTTAAAATGCCATGATAAATTTATTTATAGTCGGTTCATTAGTTTTTGTATCATTTTTTACGAGCTAAAAGAAAAATAAACATTCCAGAAAACATGTTTCTCAAGTACTATATTATATATACACACATATAGTACACACATGTAGTACACACATATAGTACACACATATGTGAAATATAACAACGACTATTTCCAAAAAATATGTTATGTACCGTCTATCGACATTACCTTCGTTAGTATTTTATTCTTAGTCTAATTCATAAATATATACATATGTACGTAGGAAATTAGTAATTTGTACGCTACTTTTCTGTTCACCCAACATTTTTCCCAATGCGGCATAATGCTTAGTACCATAACGCCTATTACCCACCATTTAACGCTTGAAAATATGTAAATATAACAGCCTTGTAGACTATATGAATGGCAAAATATTTCAGGATCATCATGATTTAAAACATTAGTGCGTGCCAAAGTTTTGCTATGAAACATCTATAGCCGCGGGTAAAAGCGATTGTTGGCGTGGCGACGTGTCGCCACGCTGTTTGTCGGTTTATGTATATGCGATCTATATTTGTAATGTGTAATAATTTGTAAAATAATTCTCGCAATTGGAAATAATTTTTTTATTTTTGTATTTAGTAAAATAAATGTTTATTAAATAAACAGTCATAATTTTCTGGAAAAATTCGTAATATACCTTTTTATGCCATATTTAATTCCTGCCGTAATCTGTTCTTTTATGCGTATATAATAATAATAATCGACTCATTTGTCATTCCACTGTTGGAATATGGGTCTCCTCTTATGCGTATGACTTTTATGCGTATGACTTGTACAATATAATTTCGATGTTTCACATCTGCCAGGCGTCCCGTGGCGGCTTACATTTTTTATTAATTGTAAATAGATTAAAACCACAAGAATATGCGGCTAAAAGTTTTTGTTATTTCGAAACAAAACCATTTTAGTATATTGTAATATCTGAACGCAGCATCGCCATTTTTATTTTCTATGATTATCACGTCTCGATCCTACTCATTAATAAAACTAACTTGTTTATTGGATTTTTAGAAACATTTACATTACTATCCCAAACGCAGAATTTTCCCTGCATTATTTATATTCTTTATTTGTACACCAGCAAGTAGAAATATAAACATTTTGTTTCACTAGAGAAGTCAACTCTAGAATCCACACTAGGTAACTAATAAATTATTACAATTAAATACTGAAGAAATAACTCAAGAAAAAACAAAAAAATGCAAAACTAAATAACTGAGAAGAAAGTAAACAACTGAAGCAACTTAGGTATCCTTATTGATACACTAATACAGTGAATCACAAATATCGTACAACATTTAAAAACCCTCAAATGACGAATTACATATTAAAATATAACGCTATTACTTATATGAATAAATGTTTTATTTATTATTACAGTATTGCCCTAAACGCGGCCATATTCGATAAATAAGGACCATCGAGTAAACACGTTCATCATGGTTAGTGAAATATTTGATGACTATTCGTAATGGCAGCTTTCACGAATAACACCAATCATATCATAATTGCGTGTGCGTACTCGGGCCGTAGCTGCAGTGGCGTGAGAATAAACATGCCTACGTAAACAATTGCTAGGGTTGTCAAAATTTTATGTAATAATTTTAATATAACAATATATTACTATAATAATAAATATCATGGCACACACTCGTGCCATCTGATCCCGAATTAGGCGAAGTCGATGCTAAGATAACGAGACTGCTACTAAACCACGTGCGTTAAAGTGAATATATATTCGTTTTATTTCAATACTTGTGCTCATTACATGTATTTTCATATATTCCCTTATTACAATTGAACCCACTACACTTTACTTCACGACCACTCGGGCCAACAGGCGAGTCAACATTTTTGAAGACTGTTTAATTTTAAAGTTTTTCACGCCGTAACTAAAACGTCTCAATTGGAATAATTATTTCAACACTCATTAAACGACTTGTTATATTATTAAGAAAAAATAACTCCTAATTACATACAAACCTCCTCTGAACATACTTAAATCTGAACGTACCAAACGATGATCAGTTCGTTTGTTAATGACAGCGCCAATGAATCCTTTGTAGAGCAAGTCATCCCGGGTGAAGGGAACAAAGAACTTAAAGCGAGAAGTGTGATTAAATCCAGAGGGAATTAAATTTACATAGCCGTCATCTCTTGTCCCTATATCAAGTATTTTCATTTATATTCTCATTCAAACTGAGATGAGGAAGATATTGTAAGGATAGATATTCGAGTGGTACCCTTAATATGATTCTATCTTCTTTTTCTTCCTAGATACTTTCCTTTCTTTTATCTTACTTTTGTTCCAAATATCTTTCTTATTCTAAACCTTAAATAGTTTTGTAATGTCGCTTTATGTTTAAAATAATTCATAATATTGAAAAAATTTTACTTGATTTGTTGTTAATCCGTGCCAAAGTGACATAATATGTAGATATGTTCCTATGGGATATTGTTTCCTTTAAGTAATGTATTTCACTAACCATTGGTATTAATATCATTAAATAATTTATTTATGTTTCGCTTTCTCACAAAATACGTAAACTTTACAAGATTACTAACGATGAATTCAATTAAGGATCCGTTGTAATTGAATGGGACTGAGTCTTCGAATGGAAACTCGTTTATCGTGACGAAATCGACTAACTGCGACGACGGCGGCCGGGCGACGATCGTCGAGCGCGCCATTTCCGTATCCAATATGGCAGCGTTTGATTTCCGGTCCTGTTTCCCGCGTAAACGGTTTACTTCGGATTACATGGTACGTTTATTTTAATCAGCCCAAATGCACGCGCCTGCAGACAAATGTTTTAACAGTAAACCGCTTGAAATGGAGCAATGTTTTTTCAGGTATACAGCTATACACCACTACATATCAAAAAGTATTTCCATAAAAGTTACATGATTTAGTGTAAATGTAAATTGTATATTTAGTAAACTGTATTTCAGTTGTAAAAAAACAGTTAATACGTTTATTACTAACAACTTAAAATTGAGAAGTTGAATGATAAATTGAGAAAAATTATATACACTTATGTCTATCTCTTGCGTTTCAATGCGCATGCTCATGTACTCCTATGCCGCGCCCGTGCAAAATGTAGGATGAGCTTCCTTCTCAGCCATTTCCGGAGCGCTTCAACATGAGATTCTTCCAGAAAGGCGTGGAAAGAGCTCTCCTGATTTCAAAGATTCGTCTGATGTTGCAGTCTATAAGCGGCGGTGACCGCAATGCATATGTATGTATGTACACACATGCACGTGTATTAGATTTTAATGAGCTCTTAAAAATTTGTCTATTTGTACTGTAGCATAAGAGTAAAGTTCATTATATACCAGTACCTTCAAAATTAATATTTGTATTAAATTAAAAATCGGGCTAACATTTATAGGTATAAATTCTTTATCCCACTATTTCAATCGAGGAGCCCTACACAGGCAGAGATATCGATTTGTATGAAAGATAGTGAACCATGAAAAAGCAGAAACAATTCCGATTTTCAATTAACAAAACCAACAGCAAACAGAACAATCGAATTATGCCACATAAAAAGCTTACATTCTAAAATCTCAGTTAATCTTCGAGCCGCACAGCTACAAATACCATTACACAGTGCACACATATACATTTGTTGCTACGCTACGCTGTGTACTCTAATTGGCTTATTCGAGACGAGAGTAAACGCGACACTTGTGGCGTGGAAAATCGAACCCAATTTCAGGGCACTTGAATTGATTTTCCAATAACAATGTTTGAGTGCTGCGTTGGATAGAACGTTGCGTAGTGCCGTAGACGGAGTCGTAGCGTTCGCTTTCGTTGGCACCCGGACGCCCGCCGCCCGCCCTATGATCAATGGGAGTCTGTAGTAACTAACTTCTTTTACGCTAAGCGTTGTTTTTTTGTACCTTGAACGCTGAGCTATACCTCTCTCTTCATTGAGGCTTGCCTTGAAACTGAAAAGCGAAAGGAAATGAGCGATTTTGTTTTTGTACGCCCGGTAACCGCCCATACCTTGCTGTGTTTTAAAAATACCTGAAACAATTTATTTGATTCTTCCAAATGTTAAAAATGTATACAATATGATCAAAATCGACATTTGTAAAAGTGATATTAGCATTTTTTATGTTCCCAGTATTACCTAAACGATACCCAAAGTAACTATCGTACAATATTTCTTGAATAATCTTATAATTATTTTTATTTAACTAAACTTTTTTAAAACGTTAACAATAATATCCAGTTACGACTACAATATCAATATTTGCTTAACTTTTGACTATATACGAGTATTATATAGTCATTTTGACATGAGATTTAATTACACATTACCAGCCTATATAGACGTATTTTAATGTGACAGTCACCGCTATTCACTTGGTACGAAGGAATTTAAACATTTGGACAGGTCGTATTTGTTTTTCCCTTTTATTTTCTGGCGATATTTGTTTTTAGGGACGTGTATTGTGTGAGGACCATAATTTAACATTTCACCTGGCATGCTACCCGGACAAAGGTAACGGGTAAATAACAACGGTTGTTTTTGTGTGACATGTGAATAAATTCTACGAAAATGAACGTTATATTTAACGCAAACAATAAAATAAACATGTTTCAACATTATTAAGGTCAAAATTGTTTAACATTTTTAGCAGGCACGAATGTGTTCAATGTAAATGTATACGGCGTTTTCTTCCAGTGGTTAGTTAACTCTGATTACTGAGTCTAAGGTTGTGGGGTCGATTATAATTTAAGAAAAATATTTATGTAATGAGAATGACCGTGGACACTGATTTCGACCTTCTATCCAGAAAGTAGCGGTTCGAAACCTTGGTCGCACTTTCTGGACCATTTCTTATGTGCCACTTTCTCTAATAGTGAAAAAAAAGTCATGATAACATCCAGACAGCCAAGCGATGGAATACCCTGCCGGCGTCTGTGTATCCGGACATATACAACCTAGGACTCTTCAAAACAAGGGTGAATAGGCTCTTACTAGGCATGCGTGCTCCATCTTAGGACGCATCCACGCTTTCCTTCAGGCAGGATCGCTGCTAGACGCTAACGTAAAAAAAAATCTAAACACCTCAATATTGTTTCTCTGATATATATAGGGTCTATTGAGTCTGCAAACCTGCTCCTAGCCAGGGCTTCAAGCTATGGCATTAAACGTTTTCGATATGAAAGGAGTACTCTCAGCGGATTAATCGTATCTAATATTGGATTAATAAAAGGGTCGATAACAAAGATAACAAGCATAAGTGTTTGTGGTCTTCTTATAAAACTATCCGAATAATTGTGTGTCCACAATTTTGCACATGTTATATATCAACTGCTTGGTTACCAGATGTGTCTAATTTATAATCAGATGGCCTGTGCGAGTGGCCTAAAGAGGTTGTTATTATCGACAAGTATTATTATTATTATCACCGCGTCTTTCAATTTCGAAATAACTGACTATATGTCAGACGTGTTGCTCTAGAATTTTCTTTACATATTATATATTTGATCGTAATCGATGATCATGACGGTGATGATGATCGAACGATCGATGATAGAGTTCTTTGTTCTTTCTCTACCTAAAAGCTACAGTTATATTGATTATATGCGGGTTTTTTCACAATTCTTTCATCATTCAGGCTTCGTTCTGAAAGCCGTTTCTGAACAAATTAAGAAAACAGTAATAATTTCTTGAAAATTTGCCTACGAGGGCACTATTTGCAATAATTTTCATGTACGTGGATCTACCGTGACAGTGTAAGAATTTTTGTCATTTTTTTATGTATAAATTTTAATACATATAATATGTAATTTACTTTATGTACACTTATAACTAAAATTAGCTTTACTTGCGTGATGTTTTTTCCTTTGCCTCAACAAGGAATCAGAAACGTATTTGGGTATATAACATATTGATACCGTTCAATTATGAAGAAGAGAATAAAGAAGAGATTTATGAACTATAAGAAATCTTCAGTTCAAACATCAAAGATGAAACGTTAAGATGATTTAATATAGCATATTTATATATATGAAGAATTTGATAATGTGAAATTTTCTTACGGTTTTCATAAAAAAAATCCTTCTCTGAACAGAAACACTATTATTTCAATACCGTAGTTTCGATCTAACTATTCTATAGAAAATTAATATACACATGTTTTAAATAATCATAATACGTTTGGTGGAGAGAAACCTCAAACGAAACTTTATCCATTAAGCAAACAAGGCTAATGACGGACGAAACAAGTAAAAAGTATTTTGCGACTGCCCGAGTACAATCCCCTTCCTTGCATATAATAAAAAGTCCGAAACATCGTTCGTTATAAAACACAGCGGAGAGTTGGAAATTTCTATTTCGCCACTGCGAGAATATTTTCACATTTTAGTCTTTGCAGATTTACGTAGCATGATGTAAATAGTACCATGTTTGTCTTGTGAGAAGCTCCGGCAAAAAATGTGTTTGCTGAATGAAAAACGCCGTCGTTCTAGGAAATGTTTCTTGCGTTTTTAGAAACAAGTGCTGAGATCTCATATACGATTTTTGCAGTGAACTTGAATTTTACATTGCGTTTATTCTGATAATATAACTTTTTTTCTATTTATATTATGTTAGTGCAACATACTCTACTACGAGGTTCTTCTCAAAATGATTTACGTGAAATCGGCATCAAATAAAAATATTATCTTGAAACAGTATTTACAAACTCAAAGTGGTAAATCCTTCGTCATATTAATAACGCGAGATAATAGTATGACAATTCTAAACATTTCTTAACAAAGCAAATCAGCTAAAGAGTACAAATTCACATAGGTAGATACGTTAGGGCAGATTTAGTTAGATAACGCTAACGAAAAGTTTATTACGTTCACGTCAACGTACTAATTAGCGAGTTCATTTTTATCATGAGGTCGCGTGAATCACTCACATTTGGTTGCATTTTAAAATTAATCGTAGACCACCCCTGTCAACGGACATTCCGGAGTGCCGCAAGCGGTCACCGACCCCGGGTATTTAGGACGGGTCTGTGCTTATACGTAACGCTGTAGAAACAAATACGCAGGAAGTAGGGCGAGGGGCACGATGAGCCGTCAATGGTTTCGCTCCTATCCTTCGCTTTCTTCAATACACACCTCGTCGATTCACTGTTGATGTCAACTTATGCCGCCTCAATTGCAGCGATGACATTCTCCTCACATGTCGTCGCTAATGTAGCCAACATAATACGAAAAACGAACACTTAAAATGACTTAATTACGAGACTTTAGCAATGAATTAGTATCATAATTCATTAAGTATGCACAATTCATAAAGACCAAACGCTTCATAAAGAAATGCAAAATGTACCTTTCTTTCGATTCTGTTTTGTTCATATCCGTCACTGATTCAGTAATCTTCATCGTCACTCACTCGGAAACAATTAGTTCTCACGGAATCAAATTAACAGATTATGTAATTTAAACCTAATTCGTGTATAGAATGTTGGCGATGTCAACGGGCGCAGTCGACGCGGGTGCGATGGGGACACTGAGTCGGGGGCCGGGAATTGTTCCTCTGATTCGTTGATACCCATCTGGATGGCAGCAATTTCATACCATTATTATTGCAAGCTTGAGGGCGGGACAGGACATGGGCTCTTGAGTAAATTAACCCCGCTAATAACAAACAAACACACGAATACTATCACCACAGTTTATGGCCAGACCTATGTATCACATATAAAAAGTGCACCTGATATCGATCAATATTTACCTTACCAATAAATATAAATTTGTGTTCGCTGTTTTTATACCCCGTTTCATAAATGTCTTGGTGGTTTAGTAATCATAGGTTGTTTGATATAATAAAAGCGGCATCAAATGCCACTCGAGTCCTGCGCAGGAGCAACTATTCACAATAGGACGCAGGGGGGCGCGTGGAATCAAAGGAAATCACCCATTTATTTGTGCTGTATATAAGCGTGACAATGTTACAGGTGCACCGTGGTTTCAATTTTATGCCATTGATTTATTACATCGGCGGTTTGATTAAAAACATCTTTGATTGACTGCCTCTTTGGGGGAGTGGTTGCAAACGCGACTGCCGATCGGGAGATACTAGGTTCAAATTCCGGGTCGGGTGCTATTGGATTTTTCTAATTTAGAAATTCTAGTAGTGACTCGGAGTCTGGACGTGTGCCCGGTGAATAGCAATAGGCTCACCACCGATTCCATTGTGG
>DWJK01004278.1:0-12173 GCA_018248815.1 Croniades pieria auraria
ATCCGGCGGATCTGAACGCATCGCGTCCGGACACATGCCCGAATTACAGCGGAATATAAAAAACTAACACGACACAGTGTAGAGAACTGAAACGTTATTAGATTGGAAATCTTATGAGAAGAAAAAACAAAAATGGAATATGGAAACGTCGTTATAATGAATGTTATAAAAAGAATGAAAAAATGCGTTTAATTGCGTACCAATACTAATATTCGCATATGGCAGAATAGAAAAGCTATAGGAGATTAAAAAAAATAACAAAAACATTTTTTTAAATATAATGTAATAATATAGGTACAACATTAGTGATTGCCTCGTTGGTTGAGGGTTTGCCAGCGCGATTACCGATCGAGAGGCTCTGGATTCGATATTAGGTTGGGTAATATTGAGTTTTTCTAACTTTACATTTCTTATAGTGGCTCGGAGTCTGGATTTCTGCTCGATGTGTGGCAAAAGACACGTGACGTATTCAATGGTGGGACGGAGACGTAATTGGTGAGTCGTTGAAGTGTACTACACTTCTCTGCCTACCCGTTTCAGGAATACAGGTGACATGTTATGTTTTTGTTTTAGAATATTATCATATATATATATTGTATAGTATAAACTGTAAATCAAACTGAACTTCTCACTTAAGAGATTGTTATTATTTAGGGGATTTTCTATGATCAAAAATTATGAAAAAAAATATAATGAGAAACACATTGCTAAAACTGACAGTTTATTAATATTTATGCAAGGGATACACATACCTAAACAAATTAAATCAATATAAAACACATGAGCTCTGTATATGTCCTATATATACACTTAACGTGTCATTATTACTCAGCCAGAAGTCATTAGAAAATGGACAAAAGCTATAACATACTCAAAACGTGGCGTACATAGGTGGACGTAATGGATACGGCATTACTCCCCACAATTTTATTGACTGCTTTTCTGTCTCTTTCGTTCACAGCAACTTAAATAGCAACACGATTATTTATCCCTGTCTATTCCCCAATTTAGTTCAACCGAGTCGCATGCACCCACGCTCCGACGCGCCTTTTCAAGTAAACATGGGAATGAGTGAGTAAATAGAAAAGGGCAGCAGATATAATTAGAATTAATGCCGCGTGGAATCCTCTAAAATTAAACAGCCGAATGTATGCCAGCCGGCTGCATGTATCGATTGTGCGTGAGAGCAATGCATCAGATAGACTTAATGTTACATTAAACCATAAATATATATTATAGTAAATGAGCGTCTATCGCTGCCCTTGCCCCGCTAGCCGCGACCTCTCGCTATAACAACACTACGAGAAACGTTGACACCAACACTCCGATAACGTTTAGACAAATATATACCCGGCTGACTGAAGCGGCAGCTAGTTGTGACTTTGTTTCCACTATGTCACGCAATGCGATCTTACATTAAGTATAAAGTTCAAGCGAAATACTACCGTATTTGTAGCCCGTTTAGAGTTGTTTTTGTATGCTAGAATGGAATCGAGTTGCCATGCATCGAATGTGGGTTAGAACGGGTAATCGTCGCTAGAGGTTTTCAAATCGCCCTGAAGGCTCTCGTCAAGGTTTGCCATGGTGACCACTCATCCATGAAGAAACCGCTCTCAACGTTATGAATCTGATGCAAGTGCGCCAGGGCTGAGTACCACTTATTTTTTATACGATTGTTTTGTTTGTTAGTGGTTATGAAAAAAGCAATTTGATATTAAGTTAACCTCGTACCATGGAATCGGCATACAGATCGGGAAACTGGGTCAAGGCATATCGAAGTGACGTCAGCGGAGTTATCGTCCGTTTAGCGGCCGTCAAAAAGGGCTAATTAAGTACCGCTCACCACCAACTGGGTCAACGACTCTTTGTTCTTAGCCTGATAACGTGTTTCATAACAAAAATAAGACACTAGGTCATATCGGTCAGTTTTCTCAATGCACTTTGTGTGAAAAAAATAAACACATAAATATTATATGCTATTATTTTTATCTAAATAAACTAAGTAAATTTTGATGAGATTCTCGAATAGATAGTCATACTATAACCAGGCCAATCAACCCGTAAATTAAGTCATGATAACTGTAATAGTTACGTTTTTAGGTCATTAACATTGTATTTACAGGAAAACGACCAGCCACATCGACGAGGAAAATCGAGTGCTGTTAAAGTAGGTCGAGAGACCGTCGCGTGACAAATTAAGCCTGAAATATGAACATTCGGAGTGAAGTAATCCATGGAATATTACGATTTGCGAATCACTTACTTAATCTCCTCCCAATATCCCACAGAATCACAAACAACAAATCGAATTTCTTCGCAATCTTTGATTTACGAGTACGTATCCATCTAGCTCTAGGTCATGCGACATTTTTTTATTAAAAAAAATTTGTGAATCAAACACAAAAGTTCAATAACTCTGAAGACAGCACATAGTAAGCCCATATGATAGTTACAACTTCATGAAGAACATGGGTTAAACATGTAATATGTATTAATAGGACTCAGCTCGGGGGACAAATTTTGGCCCATCATAGCGTGTTTAAAAATACAACGGTGCTCTGTCGCAAGAAGGTTAATTGTTTGTGTGACCTACGAATCACGACGATGTCTGTAGTTTAATGTGCCAAGCCATCCGGGACCGCGGGGTCGCTGACCGGGTATCGGCCGAGATAAGCCGCAACGAAACACTTATCAGCCAACGACAAAGAACGCCTTTGTTTTCGACGAATTTCACACCAAACAACCCGTGCGATTAGATATTGTGGAGATTTACATTTTCCACTGACATTCCTGACGTAATGAGCGCTGTCGATCATATTATATTATAATTATTTCGATCACGTGTCGTTTTACCGTACAGAACACAATAATTGTGTGGGTGTATGAAACCCGTGTATTTATAAAAAAAATTCTTTGACCAAATATTTTTGGTTATAAGTTGAGATTATGGTAAAAGTGATATTTTATAGGGTAATAAATTTAATTTTAAGTTAGCACAATAAAATACAGGTTGTGAACAATGACTAGTGTTTTTAGCGTGTCTGCAACGTATCGATACGATCGCACCGGCAGGGCCTCTTGCCGCGTGACCACATCTCGGTAACGAGCAAAAACTTTTATAAATGACATCGTACTGAGACGCGATGGAAAAATATTATTTAACACACACACACACATTCATACGAGCACACACACACGCGCGCACGCTAACACACCACTGAATCTCAATATGAAATGTTCCAAGCTGGTACATAATGTTTACCGTACGTTTGTTAATTTATTCGGAGTTCCTTATTAACACAGCACCAAACCGTTAAAGTTATACCAATTTAGAATATTTTAAATATCCATTTGTTTCATGAAGATGCATAAACATTACAAAACGTTATCTTTACTGCAACTATGAATGAAATAAACGGCAAAAAATTACTTTAGCAATATACAGATGCATGTTCATAGCCGTCAATACGTTTAGCTTGATGGTAGCAACAAATATAACTTTATGGCTTATTGTTGAAAATTGACTACCTCGTAGTATGAGCACTAAACAACTTTGTCACTACCTGCTGGACTGAGGAGCGACGCCAAATAAATATCGATATACGCCGTGACATTGTTGCGAGGTGTGTACGTGGAAACAGTGCGACAGAAATAATCGCTCATGGTGGCATTTCGTGAACTGTGTCATGGGCTCAGCCCACGCCCGGCGGAAGGTCGACCGCCCTCCGCTTTACAGAATTGTGTTTTACTTAGCGGTAAACATTTAATAAACAACTCAAACTATACAACGGACGATTTAAGTCTTCCAAACAAAATGAACCACTCACATAATATTGTTTGTCTTCATGTTTGCGAATCCACACTTGGGCTATATGGTAGTTTATGAACTTAACCTTTCTCATTCTGGGAGGAGACCCATGTCCATCATTGGAACGGTAAAAGCTTTGATGATGGAAAGAAAATAGACTACCCGTACAGTATCCTTTAGAATTATTCCAATTACCCTGCCTTTAAACGTCCGTTATGTCCAGAAATATCTCATTCCAAGTATTTACGAAATAAGAAAGTTAACCTTTGCTATTTAGGGTTAAAAATTAAAAAAGAAAGTTTCCTGCCAAATACTTAGGCGGTAAGTAACAATGATGCAAGGTAGGAATATTTTTAGCATGAAATATGAGCTTAACAATCCTTTTGGAAGTCGCCCACGCGGGTTTCAGTGAAAGCGGCGAACATACTATGGCAGCAACAATAATCGGCGCTGTCAGCTTGATGGATGGGCCGAGGATGACGAGGCACGGAAGACATACTCTCAGCCACCCCGCTGTAGACATTTACCACCCTCCATTCATCGCCGTTACTGCTTCAAATCAGCTAAGTTGGGTGTTCTATACGCGACCAACGGTAATGGTAATACATCAACAACGCTGCCTTTTAAAAGAAATCGAAAAGCTAAACAACACCATTTTAGTTTAATAATGTACTTACAAAGTATAAATTGCGTTACTCTCTCTATTAAATTTTTTTGTTATAAATGGTCTCACTGGACGATGATAGGTCATGACTAGATGTCAGTCATGTAAACTACTTGAAGTTTAAGCAACACTATTATTGTAAATGTTTACTACATAAATATCATAACATCGTCACGCCAGTTCTCTTACGGGTTAGGCTGAGAGCATCGAGTGCAGATTTCTGTATCATCAGACCTGTTATTTAGAAAAACATATAGAGTACAAAATCTCTTCTCAACTGCTAATACAACTCTTTTCTGCTCTTTAAATCGCCACTCGCGTGCGGTGGTATTCCAAACCGTAGCACCGCTAATCACTTCCTCCGTTCCCTATTAAATTGTCCGTAGCTAAAACGTTCTCACATACTTGAAATTAAGTCTATATCAAGATTGAACGCTCGCTCGTATTGCCCGGTAACGATTGTTTCACAGTTTTCTACACGTTCTTGCGAGCTAATTCGCTCCAGCGGAGGGAAATCTTAAAGGAGAAAAGTCAATTTGTATCGAATTCATTGTTCGTCCGATCGCACGCTGACTGCTAATGCTCGTTACATCACACACGACGAAACTTCAACTTGTTTTTGTGCAAGATGGCGACGTTATATTCGATTTTCGTTCTGGAACGAGTTAATCGAGTAGGTAACGAATATTCACCAGTTAAACATTTTAAAGCTTTAAATATTAAGAAAGAATTTCAGATACTTGTCATATCGCAATTTCAAATTGATTATCAACCATATATTACTGCCCGTGAGCTATTAAACAAATCGAAGATTCATGTTCGATTCTTCTAATTAATTAGATACGATCTCCGGCACTGACGTCATGGCTCTGAATGTGGGCAGAACACTTTACAGTACGTTGTCATGTATGCTTTATAAGCTTCGGTATAAAAACATTAAGAATAAAAGAAGAAGTGTACACGCGTGGGCCACGCGGAAGAATACGCGTGAACCATTCAAAGAATGCCACATTGTTTTGGGACATCACGGCCACGTAAATACAAAAACCAATACAAGGCAGTTGTTGTAAAAAATACCACATAACAAACCAAAATGGTGTAGTATTATAATTTTTTTCAAGAATCCAATACAAAATTAACATCACATGGGTAAATAATCGTTGGCTCTATACGTACCTCAGTTAATAAATGACATTCTGTATCTATAACAAGCTTGGATATAAACAAATGGAATGCGAGGACGTAAATGGGTTTTATTGTAGGGCAGTGCTGAAACAAATACATTGTTAGCACATTTGCAATCGTTCTCGGCCAGTGTAGCAGTGATAGCCGGCGTAGTTAGCGAGACAAGAGCATTCCTGCGAGCCGGGCTGACCGGTTCCAGGCAGGCTGTTTATGGCCGGACCAGATATAAATAGATATGCTGCAAACATCCATCTTCTTAATGTTTTACTTTTCAACCGCCCGCCGTGGCGCACAACACGAACGTTTTGAAACTCTAATGCCCCTTATAAAAACAATTAAATGGCACTACGAAGAGGAATTAGCATTCAGGAGATCAAAACTAATGAGATAGCGAACGTAATGGCTCGTTAGAGTTTAGAATAGTGTTTATACTGGGTGTGCGCACCTCACTTAAATTGACTCTGCACTGGACTATCGAGACAATAGCACTTGTTAAGCGACCACATTGACAAAGACAAGATAATCTAATCAATGAAACAGCAGTCAGAATAAAGTGACGGATTGTTCCACCTTTAAAGCGGGCGAATGAACGAAGCGACAGATCTATTTAGACACCTCTCAAGACTTGATTGTACTAACTTAGCTAAGAAATCATTAAGATTAAACCAGCAGCTAAATACCGCAGCCAGTTCTCTAGTGTTTCATAGCGCATGTAAGTTCACTTTCACTAAGCTCGTCTACCTCCACTCTCTAATACTGAATTTATCTGATAAAGTTAACTCCAACTGACTGTTCCGTATCTGCTGGCCGCGCGGGTTTATTATAGCAGTTCGCGTTTGCTTTCAACGTCGAATGTCAGCACCGCGAGACAGGCTACACGTTGCATAAGCGGCCACGTGGCCCGAGGAGCGTTGACCCCGGGAAATGTGACACTGATAGCGTGCCGCTATCATGCACCTTTACGCCAGATAAAGCCGACATTTCAGCGCGATAACAGAAAAAAAATCGACAACAGCGCCTAAAACAAGTGACAAATCGGCGTGCATATTATCAGAGGTCGTTTTCGTAACTCGCCAGCGGAGGCGACCTCGCCGGCTCTGTTCGGAATCCTCTAGTAAACACCCACCGGCTGTTATTCGCAATCGTTGCATAAACGACCTCGTAATGTCAAATGGGGTCATTGTCGCGCTTAGCGCCAGCCGCTCGCTCGTAGTTGCAGGTTAGATGAATTATATCGATCGAGGCTCGCTCTCCTTCGGCGTGTCTGTGACCCCGATGTAAATAACCCGGGGCGGTAGTACTGTAAACATCTGACGGTGTTTGCGTCAATCGGCTGCACGCCGGGCCTCGACCAACCATTGATGTGTTCGCGTTTAACTATGCCTCTATTTTTGGAACATCAAACATTCCGAGGGGAAGTTGCAGCGTGTTCACCAGAAATGCAACACCGATGTACTGTAATGCGGTCCGCATCCGAACAACGAAAGCGAAATTATGAGTGACTCAAAATAATTAAAATGCGTAATAATAAGAAAACAAGTTTTATTGTTGGATCAAATTAAAGTTTGTAAGAAATTTCATATAGGAAATGTCCAAATTACGTAATGATTTAATTAACGTATTTTTTTTTATAAACAGGTTCACAAAATCGTGTAAATAAATGCATAGTGAAATAGGTAGATACATACGGATGGTTTTTCCTTCGGCGCGCATGCAACGGCAACATGGCGGTTCTCGTGACTCTAACAATTAACCTAATGTGGATATCTGATAACATGCAGCACCCATTGTGAATTCTAATATTGTTCACATTCATTTTTAAAACGAAACTATCTCCTGATTAATTCTCTCTTTTTAAAAAGTCAAAGAGATAGCCATATAATCGGTCTAGTTAATAAACCTACGATATATGTATGTATAACGGTAGTACATTAGAAAGATAGATAATAGTTCCGAATCGATCGATTATTCGTGATAAAACCTTACAGAACAGAATCGAGTAATATTGCGCACAAACACTGTAAAATGTCACATAACGTTATTTAATCAAGTGGAACGAAGTGTGAATCACAGTAAAAAAATTGTATTATTTCAGTCACTGTAGCGTTGGAAAATTAGATACGATTTTTAAAATTGGAACACGACGATCTAAAAAACTTCTATCGACTATAAAACGTAACTCACTAAGTTTATTTTCGAACGTTCCTAATTTAAAATTTTCACAGCACGAAAACATGGCGTCGAAAGTGTACTAGGGGCTGCATAAGCTAAGTATATGCACCTACTGTGTATTTATGATCTACAAAGTAAGGTGACCTATATGATAAGATTACTTCAATAGCTCAACACATACAAGGCATGCAAGTAAGTGTCAGTGTGTGAATCCGCGTCGGACTCGCTCGTACAATGACACTGTCGACCTTGACTACTGCCTCGTATATCAAGCCGCACACACGTGCACACACGACCATACCCGCTGCCAGCAGGAATGTGTTCGTCACGAATGTATTTAAAGCTAGCGAACACATAGGTATTATTCGTCCCATTGCAGATGTATATACGCTTGGACGATGTTTCAAAAATATATCGTCTATATTTATAGGTGGCAGTGTATAATAACAGTTTTGAATTTAGGCCCATCTCTGGCCGGCGCGATATAGTAACAGTTCAACATACGATAAGGTGAATGCCAACGCGCCATGCAACAGTGCACAGCGATCAAGGCCAGGCGGACTGAATTATCAGTAGTGCTTCAAATGCACTTTGAAATCACGCAAATGTTATTGCTACATAGCCCTTTCTTGAAATAGCTTTGCCATTTGTTTTATTTCAACGGCTCGTTGTTTCACTATCGTTTGTGGCATTTCAAAATTCATTCGCTGGCAGACGATTAATTTAAGATCCGACACGAGGACATGGTCCGACTACACAGAGATTTCGAGAAATAAATGAGACATTGAAAATGTCTTGATCTATGTTTTCATATTAAAGTAAGCTGTCGCAATATTTTCTAGCTTCAACACTAAGATCGTATGGCGCGGATGACACACATAAATAACTTGGTATTTACACGAACATATTCAAATTGTGAGGTTGTATGATGATAAATTCACGGCGTGTTTTGTCCCGGCGGTCTTTGCTTAGCACGAAAAATATTTTCTTTGAAGTCGGAACGTTCGCCTCATTAGAGTCGCGTACGATGAGTAGGAAGATCTTTTTCAGACGGCCCCGATGCGAATCGCAGATAATTTTCGATTAATTTAAACTGAGCCATATATAATTCTTTACGATATCGTTTACGATCACGACCGCCTCATTCGAAACTGACGTCCAACATTTAGTCAGATTAATGCCGTATAATTTAAACGCATACATATAATTAATGCCTACCCACGTTTTCCGTCGCAGGATATAAACTCTGGTCAATTCCTATCTATCTGTTTATTGAATAACATTAAAAATCAAACTAGTTACATGCATGTTATTATTTATATCTGTATATATCACACAAAAACCACTTATTATATAAATAAACCTGTATTTTCTTATAGTTCTTTCACGAAGCGGAAACGATTTTGCAATGCAGATGGGCACATGAGGCGGCAGGTGTGGCAACATCTAGCGTCCATTTTAATCTAAGTTACGACCACCTGGGTTAGTTTTAATAAGTGTTTGCGCATACGAAAGAACTACGCCTTGTAACTGTGAGAACGATCCTCGTCATTACTCACAAACCCATCGGTCATTGCACTCTTGAGCAAATCCGCACCATACATAATACTTACTTTTGAAGTTTGTCTAAACTTGGTTCGAAGAATTAGTCGAAGACAAAGAATGAAATCATATTGACTCAATCAGTGACTTCGACTTAATAACGTTCGTGTTTTTTACAGGTGAAAACGAATTGAAAGGTTTTGGGCCGCAGCCAAAGTAAATTTAAAATTCTACTTTGTTTATATGTTATCAGTAATTTCATCGAATTCTAAATCTTTTATTTACACAAATTAACATACATAACAATATTTAAAATATCATCAATTAAACATTATACTTTACCAATGATAAATCATATTTAATTTTCTAGCAGAAAGAAGAAACATCAAAATCTTCACTCATTGCAAAAAGCCCAACCAGATGAACAGGATAAAAAAATCTATTCATTAAAAGGGTAGAAATCCATTTACGTACTCCAATAATAATATATTTCCCCACTAGCCAACACTACATAAAATAACACTCCAAAGGTCCAGGCGATACTTCACTTGGCGAGGTGTGGGCAGAGTACGGACGGCGACACAGGACTACCGCGTGGGCGTGCGACAAGGACTCTACTCTTCAATACTGATACTCTTATACAACGCCATGTTCCAAACAGATTACCTCTTCAAAATATATATTACATGTCTGCGAATACACTTTAGATTTCTGCACGTCCTAAGGCGGGTGAAGTCTGCTAACCCGCATTGGCCCACACGACCCATTATTTAACTGGAGGAAATCCATGTTCATAAGTAGAAATGATGATGAAGACAGAACATTATTGGATATGAATTGAATGGTAGAATGGACGTAAAATTGAACTAGTTGATGCTAACCGTTGAACTGATAATAACATCATTGTCCTAACCCGGCGTTTGTTTAACCCAGACTCATCTATCTTGGCCAAATATGTCAAATACTGGCTGATGGGGGAGTCTTCGAAATCAGAGTTAGTGTATAAAGTGATGAACATAAAAGCACCTTAGGTCTGTAATAGCAATCGCAAAGGGTAAAGTTACCTGGCACTGGGTGCTCTCTGTCTACCCCGCAAGAGACGTGACACGATGGTACAATAATGATAAGTAATACAATGGCGCTTTTAAAAGCAAGAATATCAACCGTTATGATATAAATCTCGTTTTAGACCGTCGCTCCGAAGATCCGGGACGCGGCAATAGGAACTCACAATCAACAGATTAGCCTGTTCAGACGCGCCTTGTATTACAACAGATGCCTCCGCGGAGATAAATGGTATCATTAGGAAGTACAAAGCCGAAAGACTGTTGTTCTAGGCTTTATATAAAATGGTTTTTATCTGCTGTGTTTTTTCTGTTGTTCATGTTGTTCTAGGTCCTATGGTTTTTTATTTGGCACGTATTTTTTGCATAAATTAATCATTGCGCATTCAACAACTATAGTTATTTAATTCTATAAATAATATGTTTAGTTTCATGGATTCGGGTACATACAGTGATATTATCTGTACTTTTCTAGCAGCGGCTGGGAGTCTGGATGTGTGCCCGGTGTATTTACCAAGCTTATCTTCTATTCCATGGTGGGATGTAAACGTAACTGGTGCTACGTAGGAGTATAATTCTTTCCTCTGCCTGCCCCTTCAGGGATTACAGGCGTGATTTTATATTTATGAGTTTTTAAGAGAGAGTTTAAAACAACTTTGTAGGAGTTTTTCGTAATGATTTTCATGTTATTTATAGAAGCGCATATCTCGCGAAAGAAATAATCACGAACATTGGAAGATGGTTGCTTTATTTAGGTATATTAAGTACATATATTTAAATAAAATATGATAACATGAGTTAATTCAATGATCGAATTGGATCTGATATCCGAGTGAATCATTTTAATTAAAATGACTATCTACGTTGACTTTGATACGATAAAAACAAGTCAGAACAAAGAAAAAGGCTTTGACGGTAATAAAGCCTGACTACACAGGCAGCACAAGCGACAAATTTAAAAAACCTGTTACAATCTGTCTCCGGGGTATCGGATGGTTGAGATTGAAACCCGAGGTGATTTGTTTGAAAAATATCAAGATAGAACATCTCACGGTGGTCACAGCGAGCGGAGGGAGATAATAGAGTAACAAGCGATGGCGCGGGCGGCCGACCGCGACGCGCGCTCGACCGCATATCCGCCCAATGCTCCTTCCTAGCTCACACTATCAACTCGGCTAAGAAATCTATTCAGTATCTACTGGCTCACTACTGTACACGATTCACTCTAGCTTTTACTCTCATACTAATAACGATACGCGCGTTGTTCGGTCATTTTTTTTAGTGCTATTGATATTTCTTATTATTGTTGTATCATCACACTACGTCTTCTACGGGGTAATCAGGAAGCAGCGAGTGCTAAATATCTCTATCGTTAGAGACTTAACGCGTTAGTTCTACAGTTCTTCACTCTCGTCACACATGCATGCCGGTGTCGGAGTCTTCAGACTCTCCCATCAGCCATTATCAAAACCATTTTTAAAAACAACTTTGGCGGCTTTTATCAACTAGATTGTAACACCCGGCTATTACACAACCAATTCAGCATACCGAAATTCTTTCACAAGCTAAGACGATTCCACGAAATTTACGTAGATATATCTATCCATATACATATATACATACATATCAAAAATCAAAAATGTTTTATTTTTCACAGTTTCTTTACAATTGTATCATAGTTGTGAGTACTCCCCTGGTAAGTTTTTTATAACCTGTAGTAGGAGAGACTCCTCTTCCC
>DWJK01004279.1:0-12171 GCA_018248815.1 Croniades pieria auraria
ATCATCATCATCATTATCAGCCTATTTCCGTCCACTGCTGGACATAATCCTCTCCAATAGCACGCCACTGAGCTCGATCTCCAACTGCTGCCAGCCACTTTGCGTATATCGTCACTCTACCTAGCTGGAGGACAAAAATAATAACATGACCACAACACGTATTTTGGCACTGACAAGTATTTTAAATCGTATTTTTGTTTTTAGACGAGGATACGTTGACTGTCTCGTTGGTAGAATAGTTGCACGCGCAATTGCTGATCCAGAGGTCTTGGGTTCGATCTACAGATCGGGTACTGTCAGGTGAACTTGAAGTTTCTATTTATGAATGGTGTATGACTATAGGCTGACCACTTATTCCATGATGGAACGGATGACGTAACTGGTGTAACGTGCAAGTATGCTACACTGATCTGCTTACCTCTTTAGGGATTACATCCGTGCTGTTACGTACGATACGACACTAAGTGCATGTTAGTGTCCTACTATTTAGGGGTACTGTCCATGTTTAATGTCAAGTCTATTCATACACTTTCAAATAAATAATTTAATTCAAATGTATGTAGAAAGCCATTTCATTTACGAGAAAAGTCAGATATGGTTGTCTACATTACCAGTGATATCCGGTGAGTGAGTTCCGTTGTCAATATTTGTAGGTCAAATTGAAAATCACTATGTCAGCGAGTAACTTTCACACCAATTGGCATGGCAATCGTTACTGTCGAGGCTACTCGCAGATCTTACACGCAGATCTGGGACATTTCTCTTTCCGCTGTAATCCAGATTCGAGATTTCATGACTTAATGACTAAGCAATTGAAGTAACATTTCGAACTGTGACAAGATTTCTCGTCGCTGCTACTAAATAATGGCTCTTCTTAAGACATTAAGGGCACTTATCGTAATTAAGACTCATTTTAAATGTTTTATGTTATTCAGTTTTCAAAAAGAACTATTTCAAAGGTATCAAGAAGAACATTTGTTGCCGAAAATCAAAGGCTATTTTCATCGTCATCATCCTTGTTTTTGTAGTTCAACTCTTGAACCTGGGTCATTTGTCTGAGCACTGATACGGTCATAATCTGCTATGATGGCCACGTGCAGCAATTATGCATTGCTTTACCTACCTTAAAGAACATTAAATTCTAAGAATTCTAAGATACAGACTTCTCATGAGGTTTTCCTTGACCGTTACGTCAAATTATATTATAATACGACTATTTTGCTATTAAATATTTCGTGAGTATTTATAAATATGATGAAGTAAGGACCGGCTTAACTCACGTACGTTTTTCGGGATGGCCCGACTAGTGCCGGACCTGTACGAGGTCCTTCCTCATGAGCTCCCGCCGCTGGCAGCGAGGTCGCGACGGAGACTGACAGCGGCGGGAGCTCATAACGAAGGACCTCGTACAGGTCCGAAACTAGTCGGGCCATCCCGAAAAACGTACGTGAGTTAAGCCGATACATATTTAATCATGTGTATACTCACAAAACATTTAATAGTAAATGAGAAGAGATACCACAGTATACCACGCGGGTTGAGTTCTTAGATATTACACCTAGACAAACACCTATAGAACATTCAGGAAAACTGTGTCGAGTACCTCTCCTTACAACTCTTTCCTTCATCGCTATGATTACTAATATGTGATCTCAGGATTCAATTACATTTTTTAACGTCAGAGGTATGCGATACGGATATAAGTCTCAGAACTCTAGCATGAAAGTCCGAATAAAATATTGAATAAATAAAAGAAGTACGTTACTTGTCTTTGACGTAGCGACATCATAAAAATATAATCATTTTTAGTATAAAGTCAGGATAATTAACAAAATTAACAGTACGCAAATTATCAAAATACTGTATAAACATTCATGTATTATGTTGTTCTCAATTTCTTTCCGTTTTAAAATTTAATACAAGTAATTATAGTATGAAAGGACAATTTTTTTCGCCCTTTTAAATTGTAAATTTCGCATATTTTATATATATGTGGCATACTATTGTAATATAACCTCCTCAAAATATTAAAATTTATATTCAATTATTTTACTAGATACCATAAATATATCCGAGAGCATTCCAATACTGCATCAGATGCTAGATTTTAACAAATAACACTGTTCTAAATTAAATTAAATATATAATTATATTAACAGACAAATAAAGAGGGAAAAATAAAATGTAATAACAGCAATAAATAACAGTAAATCGATAATGACAATTGTAGTGATCTGTACTTAGCTTGACTAAGTCAGCTAATCCATATTATAGTTATCCAGTTAAGAGAATCAAGCGCGACTTTGCATAAAGAAAAAAAAGCTAATATTTCCCGGCTTTAAGGAAAAGTTATTATTCGCACCGTTTTAAAAAAAATCTCATTGCTCTCTGGTCATAAATTTAAAAAATCCATTTCACTTTCTTAATACACAATAACTGAATTAAATTCATAACGTGAATTAACTAGGAACTTCTGGGATGAAAGCAATACTCAATTTGATACCTCACTCCGAATTTTGTAACACAAAATATATTAAAAAATAAACGCCTATTTTCGACCAATTCCAGAATTATTTGTAGCGGAAATGAACCGATTGTCTGTTGATAATTGTTTACGCAGCGAGCCGTTTTATTTGAATATCGAATATCTCTGTTCCAAGCATTTTCGAAGCGAATACGATCGCCTCAGTGCACGTGATTTTTTAAAAATAGAATTGTATAAATTAAAAATAACACAAATTTCGATCTGTCGATCGCAATTAAAACGCGTATGTGTTACAATTATATTTAATGCTCCATCTTAAAAACATTGTTTTTCAGATCGAATAAACTTTGTCCTTTCATACCCGCAAAATATATTTATAACAGTCACATCTGAACTTCAATTTGAAAAAAAATTTAATATCGTATAGTAATTTTAAATTAGAAACATACATAGATAAGTTATTAAGTGTATCTCCCTCATTGATGTATCGAACTAGTTTTCCAAACTGTGATCCCCTATAAAGACTTCTATGTAAGTACATATGTTATAATCGAATTAAATATTACCCCTACGAATGTAATGTTAGATTACCTTAATACTTAAACATCTAGTTGTAATGCTATCCCTTTACACGTATATTATCATAAAATGTTACAGTACTGTAGGTGCTTACACTGTAACTACACGATTTTTTTCTCATGTTTTATTAGCGTGTTTAAAAACTGTCAGTCAAGTCGTAAACCGGTATTTTGTCGACATAATTGTAGGTATTATTTAAACCAAAAATAATGTTTTTTCAATACTGTTAATAGCTTTCAATCGACAACTACTTCCGTGCAAATGTATTCGACAAAATATCGGTAATTTTCATGCTAATTCATTAGTCATAACTGTCAAAACGAAATGCCGGTTATTAAATTTGTCGCTTGTTACTATAAATTTGTGTAATAGTCCTTATTTAAGTTTAATTAAACAACATTATTGATTATGTTATAATTTATTTTTAAACCAATGTAACGATTATTTTTCCAACTCGTAACAAATGCATACAAACTCATTTATTATGGACATTAGTTATTTGTCTTTGTGAACATATTTTCATATTTCGTCTTACATTGATATTGCCATAATATAAAATGTGTTTAGCGTCTCCGTCAAAACATTTATATAGCTGTATTTAATGTTAGAGGATTTTAAAACATAAATATTTAGATGAAGTATGCATTTTGTAAATGAGTTTTTCTGTGAAACGAATGCAATATCATTTGTTTATACTTGTGGACAAAATTTTTTTTAGAATAACTTAAAAACAATATTTTTATGGAGAGGTAAAATAACACAATATATTTTTACAACACTGTCAATTTTTTATTGTACTGCTTTGCACAAAATCTTATGTAATTCTTACCTTGTCCAAGTTTATTTCGCCTTCATTCTTTAATAATATGTTAGCATTGAATATTATAAGTGAATTAATACTGTTTTCAACATATAAGGATTCGTAGAGACGTAAAATTTACTTAAATGTTGGCATTAGTGGTTACGTACAGATTAGAACATGCAATAATATCTCCTAAGTAGATGCACTCATTTATAGTAGACTTAAGCTTCGAACTTCGGCTGCTATTAGAATCTTTAAAGACTATTTTGAACAATATCCTAATGGATTCACGCTTCACAAATAAATGTAAACCAAAGGAATTTTCATGTAATATATAATATGTACATCGGTTTTATTTCCTTTGGGGTAAAATTTTCGATTTCTGTCAAAACGGAAAAACGTAAACAAACGTAATTACTTAAAAAGTAGCAGATTTAAGTGTCGTCCGAGCTGTTTAAATAATTTTCAAAAGCTTTAAAATACGCTCTTATTTTTCAAATACGAAAGATAATTGTTCATTGATCACAAAAGGTTTTTGTCCTTTCACATATTTATTATGAACCGGTTGTTTTAATTAATTCCTATTCTATAATTTTTATAATTTCCGTAATCCTTTCATTGAGTTTCTATTCGTGTTTATAATAAAATCAAGCTGTTATACATAAATCTGTTTAAATTTCTAAAAACGTTTTAACTATTCTCAACTCTTGTTGACTTCAAAAGCTACTCGTAATCAATAAAAGTACAAAATTAAAAATATCTTTGGAATCTCACTACTGGTATTTATAAATCAAATTTTCAAATCCTTATAACATTAGTATATTCAAAGACAACTGTTTTGTTATTCAATATCAACATTTCTTAATCTATCTGCTTTTAAAACCAAAATCTTATTAAATCTTAAACTAATTGCAATGGTAACATTGCGTTATTATTAACAATACAGAAACCTATGGTCTACTGGTTTTTGAACCTAACTGCTAAGCAGCTGAGGTTTTGAGTTGTTGTCTTACTCCGGACGAACATTCGTGTGATGAGTGGATTTTCTGTAAGCATGAATTTCAAATTGAACATTGAGCTACATATCTATCAGCTGGACTGCTCACCATGTTAAAAGTTTTTCGTAATTCGAGAAAGAAAATACTTTGTGAGTTTTCCAAAGGTTGTTGTTACTATTATTATTTCGTTTATTGTTATTGGTGCTTTTATTATTATTAATCCGAAAATGACATTGCTATCACAAATGAAGAGAAGTGCAGTAAATCAAAAATGTTGCCCCATACATTATACTATGTACTTAACTATGTAGAAATATGTTCGCAAACTTCCCAATAAGCGTATGATTAGACACTGTCACCTTGTTGACTATTTGTATAGAGTTTTATATATTTGACATTTCTTATTCCTCACTGGAGTGAGTTTTATTTTGGACCTGTCGTGATGTTATATCTGAAAATATATTCTCTGTGTTTCTTAAATGTTGTTTTATTTAATCAATCCCTAATAAATACCCTTATAGCGAGAGTACTACCAATACACCGCGAGAGGTAAGAGATAGGGTTAAAATATACAACTTGGTTGAGAATCATGCCAATTTAAGGTTTTTGATGTTATTACGTGCAGCATGTATGGGAATGTAAGAAAAAAATATTGAACACGTTTCTTATCAGTAGAAATTTTAATAATAGTAAAATTATTGAAACGAAAAAATTAACTTTTATCTTTATACCTAAATTTTCACGCCTCCGTTTTTCGTAGATTTTTTAATTTTAATATTAAATCATAGTTATTCTATTATTAATATCGCAATAATACAATAATTACATAGTTTACTGCAAGTAAAGACAGTAAAATACTTCATAGCATTTATATACAATTCAGCAACTCGGCTACGAATCTTCCATCAATTGTAACGATTAAAGATAATGGGCTTTATTAAGGACGCCATCGTGTTCATCATCTCGAAAGGCGTACTTAGGGCGCCTTGTCACAGCGAAGTTACTCATTAAACCTTGTACGCCATTATCCTAATGAATCTTACAAAAAGATTTAAATACAGTGTTACATAGCACTGGCTGATTTGATACTAAAACCTTTTTCGTGTCGGTGTCATCATTTGACAGAATATTTAAATATAGAACAAGAAAAGATAAAATGGAATAATAGAGTTAATACAGCAACTGAAGAACACGAACGTATTTATTTGGTTAACAAAAACAATTTCGAGAATAATAATTACTGTGTTTTCAATTTGATACCCTGTAGCTATTTTGTAAGTTTCAATATTTAAGTCTAACCAATGGTAAAATATTTTCATTTATGGTTAAAAAATCGAATAATTGTGATGAAAAGAATCATCTTCATCATCATCATCGGCTTGTTTAAGTTCACAGCTGGCCATAGGCCTCCTCTGCGGGATGTTTGTCCATAATCTACAGGAATAAATTAAAATATTTGGAATTATGACAGATAAACTGAAAAGGCATAAAACTTTGAGTAAAACTAGTATTGTTTCAAGCATGTTATTAATTCCTGGTGATTAAAATTTTCTTTGAAATGCTAAAATGTAATTAAATCAAGTTTATTGGTCGGTCCCTATTTCTTATCAACTTTCGCAATCACTTTCATGACATAAATTGAAATCATTGAATAAAGCGTTATATGAATTGAACTTGGAATAAACGAGATCCGTTTATTTCACAGATGTTCCTGATCGCACAGCTTCAGCGATCAATTTTAACTTTATTCTCGATCATACTTTTGAGGCTCGTCATTATAAGTTTTTCACTTCACATCTCACATCGCTATATTAGTGTAACATAAATAAAGTTATGTGCGGTGTATGTCACTAACTTCCAACCCTGTTACAAGGGACGTATAAAATAACTGGAGAAAATTGGTAATAGAGTACTACTCTACTCTCCCTACCCCTTTAGAGAAATACAGGCGTGATGTTATATAATATTTTATTATCATCTCAAAACCCTTCTGCAAGTTCTCATCTTCACCAAAGGTTATCTTGTGAAGAATGCTAATAGGCATTTAGTCCACCCATTATGTTGAACAATGAAGTATAAAAAATAAATAAAAATTAAATGTAAAGATTTCTTTAATTTTTGTATCAAACGATATTAATTTAAATTAGAGCACACGAGATAGAATTATACGAGATAGTATTATTCTGTTTTTTTTTTTTATTTGATTAAGGAACAGCTTAAGTGATAGATTACAACTTCCCTTTAATGAGTCGTTTAAAATTTATATATTTTACTTTTTCTTTGATACAAACATTGTTAAAAATAATTCTTGATAAAATAATTTATTATTGGAAATATTTCTGCATCATGATATTTCAAAAACTATCAGAGATCATAATATACATAGATACGAAAGCAAAAAAAAGGTTTAACCTAAATTATAGTTTTTATATACACAGCATTAATAATGCTACGTAACAACGTACGTAACATTACGCCTGTAACCCCCGAAGGGCTAGGCAGAGGAGTGTAGTACACTCCCACGTTTCACCAGTTACGTTTAAGTCCCATGAAACAGGTGGTGAGCCTACTGCCATACACCTAGCACAATTCCAGACTCCAAGTCACATCGAGAAATTCTAAATTAGAAAAATCCAATAGCACCCGACCCGGGTATTGAACCAAGAACCTCCCGATCGGCAGTCGCGCTTGCAACCACTCGACCAACGAGGCAGCCAGTTAATAATGTTACACTTGATTTATTACACTACACGTATACAACATATCACGATAAATATCGGTCTGCTATCATCAGAAAATCGGTATCGGACTGTTATCAACCCGAAATGAATACCGATAATGGATGTTTGTGGGACCATTATTAGTTAAGCCTCGTGAGAATAACGTGTATCGTGTTGTAAATTGCTTTGATGTGAACAGAAATACAGTGAAAAATGACTATATTATAGTCCTTAGTTTTGTTTATATTCCAATGGAGATGTTCAAATGTTAAAAAGGTTAGGACGTATCATACTGGTGAAAGAAGAAATATGTCCGCGAATAAGACTGCAATCTTGTAAAAATGGACTATGGATATATCGTGTATGGACCCGAAAACAATTCTTCCGCCCTCACCATCTTCACTCTGACGCTGAGCACAATTGGCCTTTTCTTGTCCATTATCGCACTGTTCCTTACCTTCTTGACAGCAATTTTGTTTCAAGAATGGAGACAGGTGTACAAAAATCAGTTGCTGATACAGTTCATGACAGCAAGGTTCATTTTCACAATAATCCGGTTTATATCGGACATTTTCAAAGCTTTTGAATTTGGAACGACTTGGAATCCAATCGTCGTCTATATTTTCCTAATGATCTACACCGAAATGGCTTTAGTTACCTGGATGTACGTGTTCAGTAAACACATGTATGACAGTTTCGTGAAGATGTGCAACATCGAAAGTTTAACTCTGTGGAAAGTGTCTTTAACCGCGTGGATTGTACCGGCATTGATTTCGATAATACTGTATTGTGTGTACACTTTCCCGAGTAGGAAAGATTTATTTTTCTTGTTGGTGTATTTGGTGTTCATAAAGTGGCCAGTTCTGTGTGTTAATGGTGTACAACTGGTGTTAACACTTAAATACATATTAAATATCAATCAAAGTAAAACAGAATACAATTTTCGAATAGTTCTATTTATGATATTACTTATATTCACTTTTTCCATACAACACGCTCTAGGGGACATAAATAAATTCTTTTTTATAATTCTATATAATAGATATGAAGGTGTACCATTTGTTTTTACGGTAATAAATATTTTTACAGTGTACCAATGTGGGTTTACGATATTGTTTTGGTTATTCGGCAATACGAATACAAGGAAACTGTGGAAGTTCAAAAATACAACCATGGGAAATATTCGTACATCTTCAACGCAGCGTTAGACACGTTGGACGCATCTTCGAAAATGTCCACACTCTATACCTTTGTTAGATGGTGTCCACGAAATATTAATTTTTGCAATATCCATTATCCTTAGTATGTACAATACAGTGGTCAGTTACTAAAACTCGGAAACCGTGAGAAGTCTTCTGAATAAGCCACCTCATACTAATTACCGAATATAGCTTTATTTAATTAATACGTGACAATATTTACATATCGATTATTACATTTATGTAACTAATAAAATAAGTTATATTTGCCTATCATACGACAACATCGCAAGGGCAAATGTTGAGGTCAAAACGAGGCATAGACTATAGAGTACGGACGAATGTATTACGGCAGTCGAAACCTCGATACACCGTCTTAAGGAACGTAAAGTGCTGGAACAGTGTGGAGACCTAGAGCGGAAACAATATCATCTAGTTGTATTTATTAGGGTGTAAAAAACACAGATGAACTGTGCTATACGTTGTTTTCTAATGAACGCCATGTATCCAAGGTACATAATCTTCTTAAAAGAATATATCTTCTAATTAATTTGTTACAGTTATGTAAAATACAATTATTAGAGTTATATTAAATACAATATTTACTCATTTAGTTTTAAAAATGTGAAATAATATGATTTTCAGGCATTGTTGGCGGAAATGTTTACCCTTAACTCGACAATAAAATATAATTGTTTATATTTTACCAAGCTGTCTTTTACTGTTTTTCAATAGATAATCCTCAAAAGGCTGTGCCCGTGTAGGAAAACACTAAAACTTTTATGACTACTATTATCAAGTAGTCTCTATAAAACTTTATACAGCAGTAGTAAATGTTAGACAGCTATTATTATTACATGCACGGATTATAAATGTTGACTTTATAAAAAAAGGTGTGTGTTGAATAAATAAATAAATAAATGATGATTAAATAAATAAATTTTGAAATACCATAAATAGGAATATATGATTTTAAACACAAAAACACCTAAAAACCCGGAGCATGACTTTTTTAGCGTGGAACATGCGTTCTCTAATTGATAGTGAGGCCAACCTGGCTCCTCCTCGTATGACCACCCTCGTGTCCCGAGAACTCCGACGCTATGATGTGGATATCGCTACTCTCAGTGAGACCCACCTGGCCGACGAGGGGGAGAGGGTGGAACACCGGGGCGGATATTCTTTTTATTGGAAAGGTACTCCGCCTTCAGAGTCTAGGAAATCCGATGTCGGCTTCGCTATCAAAAGCAATTTAACGCGAGAGTCGGGCGTGACTGTGAAGCCTGGCTAAGGTTTTGGAGAGGCATGGTGTTGTGAATATGAATAGTAATAGAGAACTCCTTCTGTCCCTACGTGCGCAATTCGAACTGGCCATCACCAACACCATGTTTAGACTCCCAGCAAAATATAAGACCAAATGGATGCATTCGAGGTCAAAACCTTGGCACCTGATTGACTATGTGGTTGTCCGACAAAGTAACATCTTGCAAGTACATATCACTAGCGTTATGCGTGATGCTAATGCGACCTGCTCTTCGGATCGCAGGCTTATTATTACAAAGCTGAGGCTTCGACTGCATCCTCCTCGCAGATCTCCAAAAATAAAACCTAAGCGTCTAGACGTAGAGAAGTTACAGAGTCTAGAGATACGTAAGACCTACATATGTTCAAGCAATCGGTGAGACAGTACAGGCGTTAGACATTGGGAACGGTGATTCTGTGGCCGACTGGCAAAAGCTGTCGTTCAATTTAATTGCCGCCACCTCGCAGATGCTGGGTGTTAAACCTAGTAGACACGAGCACTGGTTCGACGACAACGACGAAATTCTGACTGCGGCCATCCGAAAGCATCGTTCTCTACTGCGTCAGCATCGTGATAATCACCAAGCGGAGCTAGTCAAGCGTAGTAGTGCGCAGTTGCGGAAGTATGTGCGGGAAGTAAAAGACAAGTGGTGTGAGACAAGGCTGAGCATATGCAGAGGCTCGCTGATACTAAGCAGTTAGGTGCATTTTATAAATAGGTCCGCAATCTTGTTAGTAATGTGATTCACACTAGAGTGCCACTAAGATCGCTTGAAGGCAAACAATTACTTACCAGCAAGCAAGGTCGAGAGCAGCAGAGGAGCGAGTATCAGATGACTTTCGAGTCTCACGTGTTTGCCCTCTACAAAAACAAAGGTAGCAAATCCGATTGCACTTCGTATAGGGGCATTTCCTTACTGACATCTCCGGAAAAAGTCTTTGCGCAAATTCTGCTCAACCGCCTTATGTCCTTGTCTGAAGACATCCTGAATGAAACCTAGTTTGGCTTCCGACCGAATCGAGGCACACGTGAGGCTATTTTCTCTATTCGCCAGCTACAGGAGAAAAGCCGAGAACAGGGTCAGTCCTTATGTCTGTGTTTCGTGGACCTGGAGAAGGCCTTCGACAGCGTGCCTCGCGAAACTTTATGGGTGGTACACGGATAAGTTTGTGAGAATGATCCGTCTCCTGCTTGATGACATGCGTTGCTATATCAGCGTACAGGGTGAGCAATTTAGTCATTATCTTCTTAGGACCTTTAATATTCATCTATATGATATATACTTATATATTAAAACAGTGGAAAATGGAAAACGTTAACAATTGATTTTTGCGTAATTTAATTACTTTTGAAATTTATAGGTCTTAATAAACATTTTATTTTTATAAATGGTTTATAAATAACCTGCTCACCTACCCCAAATAATCGGTTTTCGTTAAAATAACATTACTTCTGTTATATATATGTATAGAACAGGATGTAAAAAATCAACCTTAAATATCATGCTGTCTCCCAAAATTAGTTCATCTAATATACTTTTTACGTTAAAAACGCAACAAACAAACCCAGGAACTTAATATATTCTCACATTGATATATATAAAATAAAGTAACAGCAGTAAAAATTAAAATACGCACCAATAAGCATTTTTACATTTTATTCTAGTACGAACTTTCAGTTCCTACCAGGTACTTCATCGTCTCGAGATTACTGCGACTACAAGGGCTTTCTCCTTGAAAAACCGCGTCAGGAGAAATAAAACGCTCGCAAATGTTTCAAGTTCCCTTCTTTTATTCTCATCGTCGTTAAAAAGAAGTAGGTGTGGTGTAACCGAAACGTCTTGTCCTGACTGTAAGCGTTAAAATTATATTCAACTATGGAAAGTATAAATATCAATGTAATTAATGTGATCCATTAAATATTTATGATACAGTCAAATACAGTCACAAAAAGATCGTTTTTTTAATTTTTAATGGATCGATTAAAAAAAGAAAAAAAAAATACAATAACAAAAAGATCGTTTTTTTAATTTTTAATGGATCGATTAAAAAAAGAAAAAAAAAATACAATAACAAAAAGATCGTT
>DWJK01004280.1:0-12170 GCA_018248815.1 Croniades pieria auraria
TGATATTGCAAAATAGAAATTACAGTATGAATTAAACATACAATTTATAACATTCTTCTCGACATCATAGACATTGATATGGTGCATTTTTTTTTTATTTATTATAAAAACTGTCCTTATATTTTAATGCTAAATACTTGGGTTTAAGTAGCATGACACACAGTTATTACAATTCATTTATGTAACACAATGTAAGTGGAATTTAACATTTAAATACATATAATTTTATAAAACTTGCCAATTCAAGACTTTTCAAGAATTGTATTTAGCTACAAACTAAAATTGTATATCTACATTACATATTGATTTTGTAAGTTTTTTGGGGTGAATTTATTGTAATGTTTATATGCATTTATAGTACAAGCAAGACAATGAAAAATTTATGTTACTACATAATGGAGATATGTTTTGGTAGGAAAAAAAAACAATAATTTATATTTGTTATGTGCTTAAAAATCTTAAAACGTTTTTTCGAAATAACGTCAACTTTTTGAGTGTTGTATAGGGGATACACCCCTATGTAAACCCCCTATGTTCAATACCTTGTGCATCTTACGATAATATTTACATACATTGACATTGTAAAACAGATATTCTGGATATACCATGAATATGGTCTTATTGTGTAGGCACACTTACATTTGTTATATAGTCTAAAAATAGTAAAATTTTCATAGTTTTTGTAATATAATACTGTACACGTTTGATTGTTAGGGGGCGTCCATTAATTACGTGTGGTGATTTTAGAGTTTTCAACCCCCCACCCTCTCTGGTGAGATTTCGTGAGATTTTTCTCAACCCACCTCCCCCATCTTCCAATCACAAATGAGATTTTTCGAAATACGTGTATTTCGTAAATGTATGGGATTTATTCTAAAAAGAAAAAAAAGTATTTTGCTTAATATTTTTCTGTAAGACTAATCAAGACTACTATTTAAGATTACTGAGTAAGTGAAGTAGAATTAAATTAAAAAGTAAACAATAAAATACTTCAATCGTTGCTACTAAGATTTCTAAAAGAATAATCATTCTAATTAAGTCTAGGGAGACTCATGCACAGTTTCAAGAGTGACTTGTAACCAGCATGCCTACATACATGATTTTCAATAAAATCATCTGCTACTTCAACCTTCTGATTTAGCCACACTAAGCCGTTAGCGTATACGCACAGCGACTCTTTCTTGCAAAAAAAAATTACCTGATATTTGCTGAGACCCCCCACTCCGTGAAATAAAATTGGGTGACATTTGTCTTGAACCCATTGAACGCTTCATGTTATTAATGGACACTCCCGAAGGCCTTTTATAGGTATTCAATTGACAGGTACGTAAACATTTTTTAATATTAAATAAAAAAGGTATTTAAGCTTGTAAAACTAATTGTCTTATATGTCAAATAGGCGACTACTGAAATAAAGTTTCTAGTTATTTAGGTTTTGTGTATACTGTACATTTGTACATTATATTGTAATTTTATTAGCTGCGATTTTAGTGTTTATGTTCCGTGTAAATATCCATGTGATATTATTTTTTTATTTATTTTAATGTTACGTCTTTTTATAATTAAGCTACTTATTGATTCAGTAAATAGTTAGTCCCTCATTGAATAATAGAGGGCATTGTAATGTATTTAAAAAACTTGTATAATACGTGGTATGCGTGGAAAAATTTATCAACAGAAATATTCAAATCTTTCCTTTGTGCCCAGTGCAGTTTTTAAGGTAATGGGCTTAGCGAAAGTTTGTCTTTGTACATACAAAAGAAACATTGTCAGTGAAAATAATTCTCAGAGTCCGCATAAAGCTCTGTTGAAAAGAGCTAAACTAGTCACAGACGGAACTGTAATATATAATATTATTGTCCGATAATAACACAAAAATCACAGATGATAGCTGTATTATATCTTTGCGGTCATTATCTATGCAATAATATGTCTTGCTGTATCTGTTTACATATTTGACTATGTAAGAAATAGATATATATCTATATGTGTGATCTCTCGAGCATTTTTGTAGAAAATATAATGTAATATATCACATGCCTTGTTGTAATGTATGTATATTATAGATCCGTCTGTGACGACCTTTAACTATTTCATCACTCTACTTCGCCATAGAATTAAATGCATACAAAGCCTTAGAATTAAATGATGTAGTAAGTACCCGTGGTCTCAAAACTGGTAAAAAAATTAAGCATAATTTTTTGGAGACAGGTCTATTATTATTTTTAATACTAGCACTTCATACTCGACAATTGAAGGCGAGTGGCGGCGAGTGCGACATTGAAGAGGATCGATTCGCGTTGCCTCGGTGTCACTTGCGTTATTCAATATATTTTTTTAATATTCCAGTTGCTTGTGACGGCAACTTAACAGAGCTTGTAGAAGTAGAAGGATACCAATCGCCCAATGCTTCCATTGAGCTTAAAATGCTGCATTGAGCTTAAAGAGCTTAGTAAGTGCTAAAAAAATATTGTTTATTAAACAGATCGTACACGAGCAACATTTTTATCATTCATGTAAGTCACCACCCACAAAGAGGTCGTAATGTTTTGAAATTTGTTTGTAAATTCGGTGTTATAGGTCACATAATTCACCCATGTCTTTTAATATATGTGCATCATGTTCAAACGTTGTTTTTTTTTTAAACTTGAAATTATCAAAATCTGGCACTATAACTAAGTAAGAGTACAGCTTATAACAGAATTGTCCCATAGTGAATTGATGAAAACTATAGTTAAAATAGGTAACTTGATTGTAATTTATTTGAAAGAATATTTTTAACTTTTGAAATTCGAGAAATAAATTGTAAATGAGTAAGGCCTGCCTTTTAAAATTATGGTACTTGCGATTCTCGTTAGCTAATGGTTGCAAGCGCAACTGCTGATCTGAGATACTGGGTTCGATTCTCTGGTCCGGGAATATCAGATTTTGCTAATTTGGAATTTTTAGATACAGCTGTTAAGCACTAGAGTCTGGATTTGTGCTTGGCGTATGCAATAAACTTGCTTCTTATTACATTGCAAAATTTTACATGTGGAACGTACAAGTGTATTGCACTCCTTTGCCTTCCTTACGCGAGCAGCGGCAACTGTAATAGCCGAGAGAGGTCATTACTTGCCGAACGCCTCATCCGAAATTGAAGTGGGGGCATTACTTTTACTCGTTAACGCTATTATTATGATGTACAGAATTTAAAGTATAGCCACCCAAAAAATATTGTTATTCGCCGATTCGACGGTGCGATGAACACTTCATTCTACCAAATAACAAGTTACTGTCATTTTTATGTAAAAAGATATTATACAGGTAAGTTGTTATTTGTTTAATAAACATTCCATTTAATTTTTTTTAGTTGGCAGTATACGATAATTACTTTTAACTTAATTTGAAAATTTTTATAATCATGCAACCCACAGACGGTGAGTTCGCCGTTCAATATTATTAGTTCTGTTAGACGTAGACACCGTTGTTATGTGAAGTGTGTAAAACATGTAGGGTTCTTTAATAAATAGTGTATATATTACTCATAAAAAGAAAAGTACAGAATACATAAAAATGCCATTAACAGTGCGGCAAAGAACAATGCAAAGTAAAAGTGGAGTAAAGAGATCAGCCAGTAAAAGGAAGAATAGCAAAGGGTACGTTTCGTTTTATTTCTATCCTTCAGAACACTGTCATACTGGCTTTTAAGCAATTAATATCATATAACTCCACGTCTGGAGCAAAAACAAATATAAAACAAACAAAAACGCATAAACATACCCCACATCGACTCTTGATAGCCGAGATTTTATAGCCAATCTGTAGAAGTCATAGAAAAACTAAGCATCAAGACTTCTTCCTCTCCTATGGTGGATTTTAGAAGTACATACATAAAATAGTATGCCTTAATATAGTTATTCGGACACTGGGTTGGGTAAACACCTACTACGTCATTATTACCCGCTTTTTTGAGTTCCATCTGTTAATATAAGAATATGATTCTATTCCATTTAACTCAGCTATCGGTGGTTCTTCTTAGAAGCAGTTTCGACGAAGCAGACGAGATCGCGGTCTAACATAGGCCTAACACATAATGTAATAATAATTCAAAGGCGTATACATAATTAATTTCCATTTGTCTGTCAATATTTACTAAGTTATATTTTTATGTATATGACCTGTGCATGAAATTAATTTTATCTCTCTAAATCTAGTTATATAATCGATATCAATTTAAACAATCGGTGACCTTCATACTTGAAAGCGACTATGTCCAGGTAACCCTTAAAAATGGGCTGTAATTTGTAAAGTATGAACTAAAGTCTGGGTTTGTTATATTAATCACAGAATCAATAACCATTGGAGTGGATGTGATTTGGACATACCCTAACATAGAACACCCTCCAGCTATGTGGCATGATAATAAATGCAAAATGACTTCCTACAATTAGATGCAAAGAGCTGAAGATCAAGCTCAGTGGTGTGCTAATGGAGGGGCATTATGTCCAGCAGTGAATGGAAACAGACTAATGATGATGATGATGTGTGACCTATTGTTATAGGCAGTTTTAGTCTAGTGGTTTGAAATTCAATCTCTCACTTTGGGAACTGCTTTCATAACCTGGTACATACCTCTTTACAAATGTGTAATTTAACATTAAATATCACTTATTAAATCAGCGAAGAAAAACATCATTAGGAAACCTGCACATTTTAGAGTTCATTAAAGAAAAATGTTCTGTAAGGTGTGTGAAGTCTGCCAACCCACACTTTGTTAGTGTTGCAGACTATAGCTTTAACCTTCTTATTCTGAACAATGAAATGGTCAAGAAATAAAGAAAAAATCCCTAGTATGACAACCATGTTCTATTGTTTCTGATATGCTAGCTCATTTTGGCATGACTGATTGTTTAACTACATTATATTTGAATGGCTGTTTTTCAGAGAATTCTTAGTGACAAGTGCACCATCAGACCTACACAGCATAGCATACCCAGGGGGTGCAGCGGCACTAGGCCTCCTGTTGTTTGCTCGCCTCCTATCTGCATTTTGGAATCACATAGGAGACTGTGATGAAACATATAACTATTGGGAACCATTGCATTTTCTTGGTATACACAAACTATTAGTTTTTTTATGCTTTTGTTTTATGCTCACATTTTTAAGCGCAATATCTGTTTATATTGCTAAGCATCAGTATCATCATTAGAAATTCACTTACTTATATAGCCAATTACTTCACAACATTGTTTTGGTACCTTGTATCGTAATAAGTTAAAATGGAAATACCACTGCTGCATCTAGGATGTGCTGTTTTAGTATGTATTTATTATCCATCACCTTTAATTACCACCAATTATTACATCATACTTTCATTTTTAAATTCATCTGTGTTTATAATTCGAGCCCTTTGTTATATTATACATAGAGATAAAATATCCGTTTATGTTTTATATTACTTGTATTATGTCATTTCAGTGTACGGCAGCGGCTTCCAAACATGGGAATACAGTCCAGCCTATGCTTTGCGCTCGTATGCCTCGCTACTTGTGTTTGCGATCCCTGCAAAACTGTTGGCACTAGTGATGCCACCACTGTCAGTTTTCTACAGTTTACGTGTCATGCTCGCTGTGCTGACTGCATGTGCTGAGCTCATGTTTTACAAGTGAGTTTAAAAAGTTACTATCTACTTGAAACTTCATGGATTGTTTGAATTAAATTAATTTAACAACTATTTTTTCTTGTAACAAATATTTTTATTTTATAATGTCCACAGAGCTGTGTGTCAAGAGTTTGGTGTCCATGTGGGTCGAATGTGGTTGTGCTTTGCCATACCTGCAGCCGGATGCTTTGCCAGTGCCTCTGCCATGCTGCCGTCGTCCTGGAGCGCTACCCTGTGCACCGCAGCGCTGGCCTGCTGGTGGAAGAAACGGTATCCACCTGCCGTTTTGCTGATTGCTGCTAGTGCTCTGTTTAGTGAGTATTATTTTTTATGTATACATGTTTGAGTTTTCTGTATTAGTAATTCAATGAAGGTTATATGCAACCAGTTCTTTAAAAACAATTATATAGCAATGAATTAAAAATTGTTGGTTTTAGTTGACACTGCAAATTTTGCCAGTATACCGGTATATTAATAACAACCCAACAAGCAGCTCATGTAATTAATAAATACATTTGATGTACAATTAACAAACCAATTTTGCCCAAATCTTCCAGCCATATTTTCAGTATGCCGACTTGGCAGACTTTTACATATTCTCTTTACATAGAACTCTGTAAAACATTACTTACATTACGGATTAGCAAATTTGACTCATTTTTTTATTTACAGGTTGGCCTTTCACAGCATTAATCGGAGTCCCAATAGCCATAGACTTACTCATTATCAAGAAAGAGTTATACTCATTCTTCCGATGGTCAATTACATGTGGTCTGATTATCTTGACACCCATGGTGTTAATAGACTCGGGACTATATGGCCGATTGGTTGTGGCACCTTGGAACATAATAAGCTACAATGTGTTTACGGATCATGGGCCAAGTCTCTATGGAATGGAACCATGGCTTTATTATGTTGTAAATGGATTCCTGAACTTTAACATTGTTTGGGTGAGTTAAGGTTTTGAATTATTGACATTCATATGTAAACAAGTTTTCCTCATGAAATATTGTCAAGCTAGGTAAAACACTATAAAAGACAACTAGATCAATTAATGTCAAATTCAAAATTCAATAAACTCAAAATTTCGAAAAAACAATTTTTAAATCAATTTATGTGAATCTTAAATATCTTACGTCCAACGCTTTTTATTAAAAGTTATTGAACAACACATGAACAGAGTGGGTTATTTATATATGATGATGATGATTTTGACACCAAAAAAATATATGTAACATCACGCCGTAATCCCCGAAGACAAGCAAAGGACTGTTGTACACTCCCATGCTTCACCAGTTACGATTAGGTCCCATGGAATAGGTGGTAAGCCTATTGCCATACACCGGGCACAGACTAGACTCCGAGTCACTACTAGAAATCCTAAATTGGAAAAATCCAATAGTACCTAACCCGGGATTTGAACCCAAGACCGGCAGTCCCGATCGGCAGTCGCGCTTACAATAAAAACAATTGTAGTTAGAAAATCTAATGTGCTTTCAATTCTCTCTTTTTATAGTCTTCCAAAGACCGATTATGTTAGGGTCAATCTTAAGTAACTTTGACCATCTCAAGACATAACATTTTTATTATTCCTAGCTGTTTGCAATCTTTTGCCCCGTGGTCTATATGGCGTGTATGCTGATAGCCGCTCGTTCAACAACCCGTGCTTCTTTCTGCGCGCCCATGGAGCTGAATCTGCTGCCTCTGCTATTATGGTTGCTGGTGTTTATGCTGCAGGCACATAAGGAGGAGAGGTGAAGGTTTATCAAAGTATTATGGAAGTAGGACTCCCACAGGGCAAAGTCGAAGCGACGTGACATAATATGTTTTGCACATTCAGTTTATCTCTATTAAATAATTTGCAAATTTTGCTGCTCACTACTCAAATTTATTTATTCAGCATGCAAATTTGTATTCACTTTTGTTTATATAAATTTCCACTTTGGTTAATGGAGATAGATCACAATATGATATTAAAATGGAAAAGTTACGTCGCTTTGACTCTGCCAGAGTAAGAATTGACCATTATTGCTCACTTTGATGGTGGTCATAAAAATTATTATCTCGCAGGTTCTTGTACCCGGTGTACAGTATGATAATACTAGCGGGTGCGGTGTCGCTGGACTGCGCTCTGAAGATCGTGTACGCGGTTGGCAACGAGCTGCTCAAGTGGTCCAGGAACAAGAAACACAGGCACTACGTGGCTTACACCGGGGATGTATTCATCTTGTTTGTTGTACTGGCTGGGATGTTGAGTAAGTCGCTTTGATTGTGTCCTGATAATAACTTTTAGTTAAAATATGATTGACGTTAATTACACTTATCGATCTTAAGTTATTTAAGGCAGTGTTAACTAAGTAAATTACAGCCATACAGGTTACAAAGTTGTATATTCCATAAACGTGAGTCATTAAAATGTTAGCTTTGCTTTCCTTAAAACACCCCCACTTATTATACTCTCTGGATTGTTACCGTCCTAACTAAACAGTGAATGTGAAAAATAATGTTCATAATCTCCATAGCTCATATTTTGTTACCCTTTTAGTAGACATTTATACCTAGTTGTCATAACAATGGTCCTTAAAGCCGGCTCCCTAACTTGTCCAAACCCTTCCACCACAGGCGTGTCCCGTATAGTCCAACTGTACAATGGCTACCATGGGACCATGACGATCCTCAGTCACCTGCCCGAGCGCACTGACGGCGTGAGATATGTGTGTTATGGCAAAGACTGGTACCGCTTTCCGTCCAGTTTCCACGTGACTGACGCGTATAGGATACGGTTCATACAGAGCGAGTTTAAAGGACAGATGCCGGTGCCATACGACGAGGAGAATAGTAAGTAGGATTTTGTAGTAACAAAAACCTTCATAGGGTCTAACTAATATAGATGACGCAATGTAAGTGCAATGGCGCTAATCTGGGTAAACTGATGAAATGCGGAAGTACTATACTCCCCTGTCTACCCTATTCAAGAAAAACAGTTGTTTTTCGGGAAATTTTAATTGTAATAGACGAACTAAAAACGATTTTTGTATATTTTGTATTCATACACGGAATTTTTCCAGGTACACGCGCCCTTCACCCCTACTTCAACGATCAGAACATGGGGGACAGCCGCACCTACTTCAAACCGACCAGGTGCCACTATCTGGTCGACTCCGATCTAGGCGAAACCACTGAACTGGAGCCCGCTTACTATAGAGACAGCAAGCGCTGGGAGATCATCGCATCCGTGCCTATACTGGACGCGAGCCGTTCCGACATGCTGCTTCGTGCGTTCTATATACCGTTCATGTCCAAAAACTGTGTAGTCTATGCCAATTTGTATCTTTTGAAGAACAAATTGTTAAAAGCGTAAGTCTATTTTAGCGTGCACAGTTATCATGTTGGTAACGTACATATTGTTAGTCAATGATATTAGTCTATCAATCTCAGTGAACTCAATGAAGGAATTGTAACCAATCAATAGGTATTAAAGATGGTATCACTCAATAGGTATTAGATCAAAGTTCTAACACATACCTATATTATGATCATATACATATTATATAGATATTGTCACGCCTATTTCTCATAGGGTAAGACAGCGAATAAGGACTTTAACTTCAACGGTTCTAGCAAACTTCTACACTCATCGAAGTTGACACACATGCTAGTCAATTATCAGTATGGTCAAGTAATACATGAATTAAATTTGAGTTATACTAAAGAAGTTATGGACATGGACACTTGGAATTCGGACATCTCATTCGATGAAAATTACTCTTGAATGAGGTACTCAAGGACTCTAACAGAGGACTGCAAGTAAAACTTACTGATGTACGAATTATTTCGCTTGAGTCCAATATGTACATGCCCTTATTATATGTACTTTATATAGCATTTAACGTTTAACCGATAAAGGAATTATGAGATAATTGCAACATTTTTACGAATTATTACTTACCTATAAATGCACTATTGAAAACACTGCCGTTATTTATTAAGGCTAAAATATACCACGTTACTTATATACTAGAAATATTGTAATGTAGACGTATTTATACGAATCGTAGTTTAATGTTACACTGTATCATTGAACTCTCAGTCGTGCACGTCACATAAAATTGTATATACACTGAGGTTTTTTTATGTACAATAGATTCGTGTGTAACAAGGTTGATGTAACATCATGTGTCTCTGTAGCGTCGGTGGCTCGGAAGTAAAGATTTCTGTCGCGCATTCTGATGGTACGGTATTCTAATCCAGGTATATCTATGAAAGATTTGATTACTTTTTAAGGTTCATTCACAATGACGATGAAGGAAAACATCGTGAAAAATTTTGACACCTTAGAATTCTTCATAATGTTCTCTGAGTGTGTCAAGTCTGCCAACCCGCACTTGACTAGTGTGGCAGACTATATCCTTACCCTGTACCGTTCTGACTCGTTTTCAACAGCAGTACGATAACAGAATTTATACTGATGACGATGGTGATGTAGTATTTTTTGTTTTGTTTGTTTTTCATAATTATGTACTATTATGTTAGAAGTTATACTATTTATGTATTCAATTGAAGAGGCTATTGTCGTTGAGAATGTCAAGATGAAAGAGAAATTGCAATATAAATATACTGTTTTTATTGAATGCAGCAGCACTAAGAGCGGTCAGCTTTTGGATGAGTGACCGCTAGTGGCTAATTTCCACGATCGTTTCCATCCTTCGGAGAGCCCTAGCAATCAGTAAATCTTGTGGGGGGGATTTTAAAGCGGCTTGAAAAGTACTAATATAACATTTATTCACTAACCCATGTACACTTGCATTCAGCACTAATGCGACGTAATGGAGAGCACTCTAGGCTCCCGCGGTTGTTGAGAGACCAGTCCAGGAGTTGCAGACAGAAAAACAAAAAGTATACACGTTTTCAAAAGATGTCTTGTAAACGTGGCTATAGTTTTCAACAAATCGAAATCAATTGATTGATTGAATCAATTAATTGATGATTTAAATATAGCTTTATTAAATAACCGTTAACTGAATTATATCCTTATGTCACTTAATTACATTTTAATTTATTTTTATTTATAAATGTTGATGTACAAATACATTTTATGAGTAGAGTTTTGTTTTAATTAAATAAAATTTGAGTCACTTAGGCAATAATGTTTCTTAGTATATAAGAAATTACAAGTAAACGGTGCCGACGTTCATGCTGTGGACGTCAATAGGGTTTAGAGGTGTAAGATTCTAACATATGATATGATACTTACTGATGTGTTCGGAGGTGAGGCACACTCATACATACACAGAATTACAGCCATAGACACACATACGCTCAAACAGACACAAAAACATTTATATATATGTATCTCATCCTTGACCTCAACTCTGATACACATTATTTATCCATATTCATGTTGTATTAATATATAAGTCCCAGATTAATTTCTACCGTGATGCAGATGTTTCTAGAACAATTCGCGTTTCGGTCTTAATGCTGTGGTCGCAATAGTTGATATTTTTATTTCGTCACTCTATTATGGACATAATGGTTATAATTAGTATTTAACAATAATTATACGTGTAGAAATATGTTGATCTAACAACTGATGGATGGTTGTCATATAAAATACATGAATTCTTTTCAGTTGAATGTCGCCGTTGTGGTCACTGGAGAACGTATACATTACGTATTTCCATCCTGGAACCTTGAGGAACGAGCAAGAGTGCAGAGGAGCGAGAAAAGGAGAGGGGAGGGCGGGAGGATTTCTTGCAGCTCGTTCCTAAAGATGCTAGAGCATTTTTTTTTAAATTACATACAACTCATGTATGTATGTAATAGATTCCTTTGATGTGCTCTCATGTGGCTTATGTATCTTCTTGAAGATTCTCGCACGCTGCGGGCAGGTGAGCTCATTGCTCACATAATTATAAGTAATATCCGCAGATGGATGGGATTTTTAATCGTCGCGCTTGGCATCTAGCTCGAAGCGCCTCTGAGTTTTAAAATCGAAGACTCGCCTCTTAATGAGGGTTCTCCAATCAATCCGGCTGGGCAGCCTGTTCCTCCCAATTTGAAGTCGCTATAGAGCACTTCTTCATATGTCGCTTCAGCACGTTTTTATATCTGAGGAGTTGTCCGCCAGGTTTACGCCTGTCCTTAATTTCCGAATGAAAGATGTGTTTTGCGATTCTTTGCTCCGCCATCCAGGACACATGTCCACACCACCGAAATTGTCGCTGCGTCAGATAAGCCTCCATGCCACCTACATTGGTTCTTCGCAGCACTTCGATGTTCCGCACGCGGTCAGACCACCGGATTTTAAAAATTTTTCGTAGACTTCGAAGGTGGAAATAGTCAAACATACGGATGTGGCGATGGTACACAGTCCATGTTTCGGCAGAATACAGGATGTTAGGCAGCACGATTGCCATATAAATCGATATCTTTGTAGCCAGTTTCAGGTCGTGGGAACAGAAGACCTTGAAATCTAACCTACCAAAAGCTGCAGATGCTGCACCAATTCGGCAGCTTACCTCTT
>DWJK01004281.1:0-12168 GCA_018248815.1 Croniades pieria auraria
TGGCCTCAACGTTTAAAGGACTGTATTGCAGCCAATGGAGACCACTTCGAATAAGCTTTATATATTTTTAATGGTTTGATATTAATGTATTAAACTAACACACCGTAATAGTAATAAATGTTACTTACAATAAAAAAAAATTGTTTTTCTTTGTAACAATATTTATGGCAAGACTAAGTATATACTTTTACTTTAAAATTATTTGTGTACGTTAATAATTAATGAAATCAATATGTAATGTACAATCAATATGTAATGTAATGTACAATCACGGTTGTTATACCAGAAGAGCTAGGTAGAGGAGTTGAGGCTCTGTTAATAAATAAGGAATAATCATTTTACTATTAAATGCTTCATACGTAAACATTCAATAATATCTGTAGTTCTACTTCATGATATCATGAGGAAGGGCTTCAGGTAGGTCCAAAACTAGACGATTTGTCTCGGAAATATATGTATAAGTTAAGACATATTTTAATTACCTAGATAATATTTTGAAAGTGTACTGTAACATTCATTTAACGTAGCCTGCGTTATAGCTTCCCTGAAATTATACGTCTATGGACATCACAGTGTAGCTTCGTAGCTGTCCTACGATTGGCTACGAAATTTTATAAGGTTGCTTCTTCACTAAAGTTGGTTAATGACACCACTGTTTTATTGAGACATTTATGGCATTTATAGTACCATGTAGGTATTGACACGTAAAACGAATGATTGTTTTTAAACTAGTTCACTATTTGTAATCTGTTAAGAATAACAAATGAATATGATTATTTTTTCCATTTATATTACGTAAGTATTTTAGTTCAATTAATGATATAGTTATCATATAGACGCTTTTATGAGGTGCGTTCAATGGTTCCATTTTTTAAAAGAATATTCTAGAATTACCTATTATTTTATGAATGTTACATATTTTTCGTTTTCTATTACCGATTTTTAAAATTAGTACGTACCTGTATACTAAGATATATACAATAAATATAGGAACGTGAATATTTTAAAATAGCATTTTGCTGACCATATCTATTTCTATATATTGTCTATTAAAACCTAATTATATAGCTAGGCCAGGCCTATTATCGTACGATAATATGGTTACTAGATAGATATAGGATGACGGCGCGACATTGCTTAGGTGAACAGGCGCTGACCAAGCGAGTATTGTTCCGGGGCCATCACAATGACTGGTTAATGAGATCAGATCCATCCTTACACTGGACAAAAGCCACCCCCACCCGTCCCCTTTATTTTATTAATTAATTCATTACAATGGAACCGAACCTGCGCGGGAACTATCCATTGTTTACGTCGGATAGTGACTTGCCAACACCGATAATTTTGGCTTCATTACGTTTCGCTTTAAAATATTTTTCGTATAAGAATTCATGATGTGTTTACTGGCAAAAATAACATATCATTGTTTCCTTATATTATAAACGTTATACTAAAACAAACATTGCCCAACATGACATCACGTTGCAAAATTTAAAGTACCTATATTTGATTATTTAATAATAACGTCATATGTATACATACATATATATATATATATAATTTTGATTTGAATATAGATATATATATATAAGAATAATTATTTATTAAGTTTAAGAGCGGTAAATTAACTACTACGTAATATGTTCAATAATTAAAATTAAATTATTGTTATGTAATGTTACCAGAACTAGATGATATATGTATATTATTTAGAAAAATCACATATATAAGCACTGTATATATATATATATATATATATATATGTGTGTGTATATATATATATATATATGTATGTATGTATATATATATATATATATATATATATATATATATATATATATATATGTGTAAACGATCGAACAGTTCTGATTATTTTGTTATTGGGTGTCACCAACATACATACAATAACACGTTATCAAAACCAATATTAATTCAAAAATGGAACAAACATCCATATTCGACTTTCAAACGTCTGCACGAGAATTTAACCGCGTCCTATCGGGCATGGCGAGGATGTTAATGAGACCTATGCCATTATTACGTGCTGTTTGACTCATTGATCAATACTCCTTCGTTGCGGTCAATAATAAAGTATCTAAATTATTGAATATTTTTATGTAAAACGGAACATCACGTCAGTATTCCCCGAAGGGGTAGGCAAAGGAGTGTATAGTACACTTCCACGTTTCACCAGATACGTTTAAGTCTAAGGGCACAATTCCAGGCTCCGAGTCACTACTAGAAATTCTAAATTAGAAAAATCCAATAGTATCCAACTCGGGATTAAACCAGGACCTCCCGACCGCGTTTACAACCACTTGACCAAAGAGGTAGTCATAAGTTCAAAATAAAGGTAGTCATGTTCGGCTAGCTTGTTTTATTGCTTCACTCTACTGCTAGCATATATGCAGGTATGTATATTATTTGTCCTATAACATCATTTTTTATTCTTCCATCACACGGATCTCCTCACAGAATAAGGAGGGTAAAGGCTTAATCTGCCACCTCGAAGAGTGCGAATTGGCATACCTCATACACTTTAAAGGACATTACGGTAAACCTAAGTTTTCCTTAATTAGTACATCAAGAGTGTTAAAAGGCCTTTTTTTGTTAAGACATGACCGTCCGAATTTGAACCCAGAACACCCGAAATTATTATTTATTATCGTAACAATCAAGACAAAATATCGCTTATCTACCTTCCTAATAATATATTTGTATTTTCATAACGCATCCATATGACAACATTTGTCATATTATTTGAATGTACTATGTATTCACATGTCCATAATATACTACGAGACGCGAGACCGCTGCCCAGCTGTGGGTGCGGAGTGCACAGCCGTAGCAATGTCGCACTGCAATTTCGCTATTGTTTTTGAAGTACAATGAAATGGGCCCCGGCTAAAATAGAAGTAGTTTGGAGTTAGCATATGAATAAAATGGACAAAGGAACCCCACTGCGCAGCGAATCTTATTAATCACCCGGCTATAGGGTTGCTCTGAATGGAGCTATCATTCTTTATGATCTAATTGTAATAGCTATTTATTATAACTGCAGGCATTGGAATAAAAAGTGTGATGACTTATATCACCGTTATTTGGTACTACAGCCATCTATGTGTGTGTGCATGTGTGTACTCAACAGGTCAAGAATTTTTGAGGATAGTCTTGTAATAATGTCTTCAAATAATAATATATTAAAATAACGTTACAGCTATCCGATCAAAAACTTAGCAAAGAAGATATCTAATATATTTTTTACATACATAACTACGTCACTGTAGTTTCGCATACTGCACGCATTTGGTCCCTATGGCCTTAAATGTTTTCATTATAAAAGAACTACACTCCTCTGTTTAGCCTTTCGGTGATTATAGGCGTGTTGTTACGTCAATAAATAAATAAATTTGTCACATTTAGATGTAACCTGTACCTGCAGAACTATAGGTGTTTACTATGTATTTAATGTCCACACCTTACAAGAAATGTAGATTATACACATTTAGAGGTACAGTGTCACACACAAGTTTCTACACTTCGTAATGCAATGTTATCCCTGATATGGCAGTGACCACTGCGTGGCTAAACTTTGGCAGCACAGAGTCTCTAACTGGTATGTTGACCAATCTAAGGCACGGCAAGGTACTAAGGCATGCGTCTCTTCAGGCAGAAGGGAAGTATCATACTTGATCTAAATGTTCCAAAAGAAATTATTAGTTTCATATTAGTCTCATACTTATAGAAAGCAAGACCTTAGAGTTTTTAATTTTTAGAACAGTAAACAATTGTTTAGAGTACCTACCTAATGCTTCTCATATTTTATGTAGGATGTTTTGGTAAGGTTACACATTAATTTATTTTTCATTAGCCCTAAAAGCGAGCACCACGCGTGGTTCGCCGCGGCGGCCGCGCGAGTATCGCAAGCAAGAGATCAAAAGAGTGTTGGTTATTTTAAAAATTGGATGAAGATATTATTTAAATATATTACTTAAAATTTTGTGAGGCGGTTCACCACAATGTTTACACACACTGGTGTATTGAAATTCTGGCAAATACATTAACTTTAAAACGGATTTAGTTTTTGCACGTCTCTTCTTTCGTTTATTTTTAAAATTTATTTATTTCATTCTAAAAACAGCAAACGTACACACTCTTAGGATAACGGTATAGTTATTAATCGAATTTATCCTTAATTGAACTGAAAAAATGGTTGATGTCGATTTACGAATTATTTGAACAGATAGATTTGTAAAGAACTGAAAGTTTTATTAAGTGTGAAAATATGGAACGAAGCTGTTAAACATTGTTGCATTAATAATAAGCATTATAGGCGTTTTTTCACTGTTAAATGTTCCTTTTCTCTATGACTAATCAATGTAATTTCTAGTTTGGCGTAAGTGTACGCCGAAACCTGGCTGCATGAAATGCATTCATGAAGAAGAATTCTGAAATTAGAGAACTCTGAAATTAGTCAGGTTATCCAAAACAAATAGCAGTGATAGCCTAGTGGTTAAGAATTCAGTCTCTCACTCGGGGGTGCTGGGTTCAAATCCACGGCGCGCACCTCTTTACAAAAAGTGCGTTTTAAGTTTAATATCACTTGTTAACGGTGAAGGAAAACATCGTGAGGAAACCTGCACAACTTAGAATTTATAAAAAAAAAAAATTAAAGTTCTAAGGTGTTTGAAGTCCGCCAACCCGCACTTGGCTAGCGTGGCGGACTACGGCCTTAACCCTCTCAATATGAGAGGAGACCCAAATTCCAACAGTGAAATGACAAATGGGTCGATAAAAAAAAAAACCCAAAACAAATGCACGTGATTGGTGAAAATTTCTTTGATATACCTACATGTCTACGCCAGATTTGTACCTCATAGTCCATCTTCAATATAATCATATCGGCACAATAAATAAACATAAACATTCAAAAAGCCCTCGCTGTTTTTATGATCCCCATCGTATATGACCTAGAAACTATAAAAGCAGGGTTCTTGTTCACGGCATGCATCCGTCGCCCGTCGATAAGCGCTCACCGTGTCGATTCGTGCCTAGGTCCGAGTCTCGCAGGAGACGCCCACGGGTCGGTCGCACAGCGCCTAGACCTTCTCTGCCTTGGCGGAATCGAAGGTTTAGCCCGTGCTGGACCTCACACCTACCCTTCCCATTCTCCTTAATTCCCGGCGGAGCCACTTGGGCTCGCCACTAAACCCCGGTGAAACTGTAGAGGCCGTTAGGGTCAACAGCATAAGACACTTAGAAAAAAGGCATGCATAGTCGAATATGATCCTAAGGCTACATTTGCCTATTTGTCTTAACATTAATTAAGGCGGACACCTCCGCCAACGCACACTCAGCCAGTCTAGCATATTATGGCATAATCTTGTTTCATTCTAAGAAGAAACCAGTATCTATTAGTGGAACAATAAAAGGGTTAATAGTGATTATATTGATTTCATTTTCACGTCAATACCACTTTGCGTTCTACCTATACGTGTGAGTTCTTTGACCGTTCGAAGTCCTCCAAAAATCATAAAGCGTATCAAGCCGAGGGATTCTTTGGGTACTTGTTAGTAAGAGGGTAGTCCCTCCATCCGATAAATGTAAGTATCACCATAGTATTATACTGGATAAAATAATGGGTATTTAACATACAATTATATCTATCCTAATAATAAAATTATAACTGATCGCTGTCTGTACGTGGCAAATATATTTAAAAATTCATAACGGGGTGCCTTTATATATGCAAGAGAACCCAAAACAATGTTTTTCATTTTGTCTGTTTGTCTGTTTGTGCACTCCAATCTCAGAAACGGCTTATCCGCGTCTTAAAGAACGCCTACGAAGTTGCGGGCACACCTGTTTTTTACTATATTTACTCTTGGTGATCAAAGCGTGATGTTCTTAAAATAGTTTTTTAATAGATTGTTCTCTAATTAACGCGGGTGAAACCGCGGGACACAACTATGTAGTACGTAAATATATTGTAATTTGTTTGAATGAGCGCGGACTAGACAATCTAGACGCTCGGCAGTGCGTCAGGCCAAGTTCGGGCCTAACACACGCAGTGTGTATATTACACAGAAGATTACGTGATGTTTTTTGCCGTATAATAATTTTGATAACGGTTCACATGTGAGCCTTAGCCTTGAACTGACACGTGACTGTGCGAGGACAAGTTTTATACTTTGAAATTAGACACATTTAGACTTATTGACTGAACATCGTTCCATAATTGAACGTCCCAATGTTACTAAGTTCACGATTTAGTACGAACTAGAAATTATTTTACTATTAAATGTTTCGTGAGTATTATTATCAATTTTGTATACACATGATTATATACTCGTATGTACCGGCTTAATTCACTAGAAACTCCTAATATTCATCAATACAATTCTGGTGCAAACATTTCTAAAACACATACTATCATTTATTGCTCACACTATTTTTTTCCTTAGGGCTATTTATTACAAGGCATATTTAAATTTTATGGAATTGTGTTACGTCTTCTTGTTGTGAATTGTCTTCAAGAATATGTCACTTCGACATTAGCAAAAAATAAATTTGGAATCAAATATATCAATCTGTTAAAACGTAGATGTGTTTATTATAACTCATTGTTTATTTACAATTACAAGGCCGAAGTTTAACGAATGCCGCAAAACCCACTACGCTTCGAGTGTGATCGTGGTGTGCTACAGTATCAGTACCTTCATCATCGGAAAACGAATATGACCTAGTGCGTCAGAGCATAGAGCATGCGACAAACAACAAAGTCGGCACTGCAAGGCCGTCGCAACATGTCAAGTTCGTCGGTGGCACCGCGTACATATTTCGCTAAAGCGCTACAGTAACAATAATGGCTCAGTCCCCATTGTTTGGGCCCGTGGCACATTACGCTTTTGTCTCTGCCCTCTGCCGTTCCTCACAATGCGGCCAGGAAACAAGTGAGCCTTTATTTCGCCTCTTTTTGTCTCGGAGTATCGCTGCTTATTGTCTTCATTCGATTGTTCGGAGCTCTTCAGAGGGCACATTGTTGTGGAGTCCGTTGTTAGTGCTGAGCTTGCGGATGTGCAATGTTCTAAGTGTCGTTTGAATTTTAATACGGGCGATACAAAGTGCAGATAGAAGCGTTTGTTGCTCTCGTCTCCCGTGAGATGTCTTTTTATGAGACTGTTCTATGTTAAAAGATATTTCTATTAAAAATATAGAATCTTTCTTATTTAGGTTCGCTTTTGTTTTTGTGGAGTTCTTTAAGTGCTTTTAAGTCATTAACACCTGTACATTGTTGGACATGAGCCTCCTCTGAGAATGAAAAGGTTTATGACTGTACTCTGGGCTTTAGTCTCTCCCGTTACCACAGGAGGGCTAGAAGACACTCAACTACGTTGCTCCTAAGCTTTTAATATGATATGAACCTACATCACTTAGCAAAATCCAATAAAACACGATATTTCCAACTAACGCACACAGTCCACACTTTAAATTTTGACGAGAACATAATGTTTCACTACACCATTGACTTCATTACTCATTTCCTCCAAGTGTTGGCCGATGACCGTGCACTGATATCTCTTTATCTGCGACTGATACGAGTTGCAACATCTCTAGTTAGCTTTATTCTGTGTTCCATTATACTGGCTGCTTTGTTCAGACACGCGCCGATTTTCCTTTTCGCCCCAAAGCAGCAGGATGCAACTGAAATTGGTAGCTACCATATTCATGTAACTATGTTAATATTAATTGCTAGTACGTACGCTATTTAACTTAGAAGTCTCCGAAACCGGCGTGCACATATGAAGTGAAGGACCATGTCAGGTTTGTATGGTCGGAGATAATTCGCACTTCGTGCTTTCTGCCTACCCCGTAACGATCCTGGCGTGATTATGTGATAACAATCCGCTTTTCGCCAACATTAATTAAAAGTTTTAACATTTTGACCAATTATAATACTAATCACTTTGTTTGTAATTATTTCATCAATTTATTACGTACAGAATTTTCGGTGCACAATTCGAAGGTATTTGTTTATTTCTTTACCCTTACATCTCCCGTTATGTACGGGTTTGTATGAGCTGCAGTATCTCTAAATAAAGTTGTTCATCGTTTCAATGTATTTTAACTTTCGTTAAGCATGTAAGGTTTTCACTTTTACTCTCGAATTAATTAATTTAATGGAATTTAAGACTGCAAGTATTGTTATCTCATTAAGGAAAATTTCAACTTAAAACAGAATTTTTTAAAATCGAATCTGAAAGCTATTTAAAAACACGCCACTGAGTACCGAGTCCCTTGTTTTCTAGTTCCGCGATTAAACAAATGGCTCATCGCAACACTTGACCTCATTAAACTGTATCGTCGATATCTTTGTATCCGCGAGTACTACACGCTGCATCTCTAGTTAGCATTGTTCGCTGTTCCATTGTACTGTCGGCTTTGTTTAGGCACGCCCCGTTTTTCCTTTTCGCTCCCGAAGCAGTGTAGTGTTGCGGAAACTAGCTGTTACAAGGGCTGTCCATGTAATTATATGTTTAAACGAGACACGCTGTCATGTCGAAGTTAATGTTGTCGATATAACGGCTGCAATGTGTAAACTAACTTTTTTAATTTTTACCCTAATTTTCTTCTTCATCGTCGTCAGTATTATTGTGGAGTACGGTTCGAGTCTTTCCATGAAATTAGAACACTTCAAATATTCCAAATGGAAAAACGGTGCATCGACACACTTCCGTGCTTTATAAAACTTTGCATAGAATTTAATGCGTGTACGTTCCTCTACGGTGCTATCCCTCACCGTTATGTCCAATGACATATAATGTGAATAAAATGTTACCACCTTTATCATTGTCATTTTTTTTTAATGCGAGAACAATTAATCCTCCATCTACTTTTTACAGCATATCACCTTATTCATTGTGGTTATCATTGGCACCACTTTACGGGCAAGTCATACGACCTCATACGTTAGTGTTGTTGCAGCTCCATTATACTGCCAGTTTTGTTAATCCACTTTTTTCCCATTCGCTTTCAAATCAGTCTAGTGCATTTGAAAAATAAGTCTTCAAATTGGATTGATCTTGTAATCTAAAAGTAAATGCGAAGAGAAGATTTTTCGGAATCGAAGTTTATTTTGAGAAGGAGAGTTTATGTAATAAATATGTTCATATGTACATTTAACTCCATTAATATATTAGATATCTCTCCAAAAATGGTATAGATGTAGATACAAATGACAATTAGACAAGTTAATTTCACTTAACACATAAGGTCATCATAAATATCAGGGACGTATAAAACAGAACGGCTGTTACACTGTGAACTGTTACCTCGACTGCAACAACATAATAATCCAGTATTACTATCCAGTATAAAACTCCGTCGTATAAAATATGATAAATGTTCGACCGTATGAATTGTTAGAGATTCGCCGGCAGCGAGAGCTCTTTACAAAATCGCCCCACACGGTGTCCCTTTCCACGAACTCCATTCACATTTCCCGCGTTTTCCATACACAATATTGCGACTTTGTGAGGCTGCACGCTCCTCAAGTCTCCAAATAGTCCATTGACGAGCGCCGAGCAAACTCGCTATAGCGAATTAACACTATTCATGAGAAGTTTTCAAAGAGGACTACTCTCATACAATTTGGTGGCATTCATAAAGATTCACTCCTTAGCTGGAGCTCTATGAATAGCTTTATGGAAAAATTTTCTATATTTTAGCTGAAACGAACTCAAAGATCTGATTTCAATATGCTATTTATGTATTATGGATTTTCTATTGGTGCTTGTCCAACGCGGCGTACGAATATTTCAAAAGGTTTGTGGTATGAACGTTGTACGATTAGAATAGTGTGAAAGACCCGTTGCGTTGCTGCCGATAAGCGCGCTCAACTATGCTACGTGTTTTGTAACAAACTTTACTTTCGCCACCAAATTACGCCGCCATTAGCTAACCCTCGACTAGATGAGGCGAGGAACAATTACCGCGGCGACAATAGTGCGCTCGCATTGTAAGGCTATCGTTCTAGAAACAGTTGTTCCAGGCGCCACTGAAAGAACACTCGCCGTAGCGGGCACAGAACAAAAGATGGCCCAATTGCGTTACCAGCCAGCCTTTTTGTACTTTTTTACCGCCAAATACTAAGGAGTACAATAGAAACTCAAATTGTAACATTTCGACGTAATTCAAATTCATACAATTTAAATATACCTGGAGAAATGTACTGTTTCTTTGTTGGCCTGACAGGATAGAGCTTCTGCGGTGCCTAAACACAGTATTATCATAATTAAATGTACTTTAAGGTGATTGTTACACTGTAAAGTAGGATTGACGGTAAATTATTTTGGAAGAAAAGTGACAGATTGATCAGGCTTTAAAAAATTATAATAAATACGGTGAGGAATTGAAATAACAGTGATGGTCTAGCTTAGAATGCAGCTTTAGGTTTTAGACTGAAATTTTGGCGCGCACTTGTATGCGAAAAATGTGTGATTTGAGTTTACACATCACTTGCCGTAACAGTAAAGGAAAATATAGTGAAGAAACGCATACCTAGGTTCTCCCTAATGATTTCGAAGATTTGTGAAATCTGCGTACCCCCAGTCGATCAGCGTGGTAGAATATGATTTTAAATCTTCTCGTTCTGAGATGAGCCCCATATCCAACAATAGAATACTAAAAGGGTTAATGTTTGTGTTAAAGAAAAAATAAAAATTCTTATTTTCATCTCATTGAATGCAATTAATTTAAAAGTATCAGATATTTTGTGATATACAAAGATTGCGAATAACGAAAAAACGATTAGGAATTATTAAGCAATTAACTAAATAATATTCGACCCATTAACATTCCACTGTTGGAATATGGGTCTCCTTTCATATTGAGAGGGTTAAGGCCATAGTCTGCCAAGCTGGCCAAGTGTGGGTTGGCAGATTTCACACACCTCAGAATTATTATTTTTTTTTATAAATTTTAAGGTGTGCAGGTTTCCTCACGATGTTTTCCTTCACCGTTAGCATGTGATATTTAAATTTAAAACCCACTTTTGTCTAGTTGCGCGCCCTGGATTTGAACCTAGCACCCCCGGAGTGAGAGGCTGAATTCTTAACCACTAGGCTATCACAGCTTAACAGCAATTAACTTATTAATTTTATTTATTTTAACATTGCAATAAAATGAAAAATAAAATTTGAATTACCACAACGATAGTCTCAACTCGCACTTAAATCACTTTATTAATAATCCAGCGTTGATTGGATTAAGTCATTATCACAGCGGATAAGTGTCCCGTATGTCACAGCCAAGTGTCATTCGACATCTGTATATTGCGTGGCATTGTTTTCAATACAGTCTGGAAAAATTCAAGTGTTGATATCGCGTTTATAATGAACCTTTGCAGTTAAATTCATTGTGATATCGCGTAAGTGCAACGTCTGCTGGAAATAGCAGCCGTCATACAATGATTGTTTAATTTCCGATGCTTTGTTTGCGATATTTTTACTATTATATCATTACGGTAGGCAGGCAGAGGCGAGTGCCGAATACCTCTATGTATGCGGATTTGTGCTTTACATTCAATGTTCTCTTCGTAGACGCACGCCGGCTTCGGAAACTTGTGATCCATCAGCCCTTATCCTATTTGGTCAAGACAGTACAGTCTCCCTCGGCATCTGCATCTGTCAACATTATTTAAAAAAATTTTATCGTTGTGGGAATTAAAGCACTAGGAACTTTAAATGATTATACAAAATAATTTCGAATGTTACGCGAAGACTGGATCTACATTATTTATTACTCAATTCTTGTTGTTTTTCCTGAACACCTTTAAATTACGTTATATGTTGAAAGTATAACATCACCCCTATAATCCTCGAAATAGTTGGCAAAGGGGTGTTGTACATTCTCATGTTTTACCAGTTATGTTTACATCCCATCACGGAATAGTGGGTGAGCTTATTGCCATACACCGAGCACTAATCCAGATTTCGAGCCACAACTAGGAATTAGAGTTTAAAAAACCCAATAGTACTCGGAGATCGAACCACTTCGCGCTTGCAATTTTATATGATACATAAATGCACAATCTTCTTCTTCTTAGCGTGTCGATGACAAACAAGTTTTATAATAAGTCCCTAAATGCTCTTAGCCCAGAATTTTGCC
>DWJK01004282.1:0-12166 GCA_018248815.1 Croniades pieria auraria
GACATCCGAGATACCTAACTACGTGCGCCCAAGCCACCACCCGGCCACGCAAGCTCAGCGACGGCGGTATGATAAGCTTGCGGCCGAAAAGTGTGGCGACTGTTTTATCGACGTTGACGGCCATCCTCCACTTATCCAGCCACTCTGGTAGTAGGTCGCGCAGGCGCTGCATCCGAGTGGCAGCGATCTCTGCTCGGTGACATGACGAGAAGAACGCACTGTCGTCCGCGAACAGCGCGAACTGGATATCACGCTCTCCCTCCCGAAGGTGACCTTCGAGAGTGGGGATGTCGTTGGTTCAAAAAACCGCACCCGCCGACCGCGACGACCGACGTTCGCTTAGGCCCGTCAGCCGTCGCTTGTCGACGCCTTCAATCACTGTGTCCCCCCACAATACTCTTACTCGCGAGTGCGACGCACTTCGACGACCATCGACTCGCGGCGCGGATTTCTGCCGGTCTGCGACGTCGGACGAGCGAGGGCGTGACGCCGCGGCGACGGATCGCGTTGGCCCCCCCTCATCCCACAATTGAATACTCGGTGAGCCAAACTTGGAGTCATTACTATACCGACACCTCTACTTAGAAAATCTAACAAAATACTTACAAAAATCTAATTATACCTGACCCGGGTTTGGAATCCAGGACATCCACAGTCACGCTATGCAATCACTCGACTAACGAGACAGTCAATAATGATTAAATATTCTTTTTAAAGTTATACTTCTTTTGGCGCGTTAGAGAAAAATGAGTGTAAATATTTACGATGCGCGCGCACACTGTCATGAAAAACCGACACCATGAAATTAGCTAGTCAACACTATAGTTTTTTTATGATATTTAAATAAAATTTATTTAACTAGATAATGCGTTATAATAAAACTTTCAATGTATTAAATACCTTTTTTTTCTATTATTATTGTCGTTTTCTCTATAAACAGGATAACGCGAAAGATAAAATTTTTAGAAAGAATTTTATCTTGTTACCCCATAGAAGTATAACTTCTTAAGTGCGTACATAAGTTCAAAAACACGTTTTTTTTCAGTTAATGTGTCTTGTTCTAGTTTTCACGCTTCATATTAGCTCCACCTGTATGTTTCCTCGTTTGCATGTATGTATGTATAAAACTTTGCTTCACTTTATGTTTTTTAGAGCTAGTTGCATCGGGAAGATCGCTCGTGTAGAGTGTGTAAAGTAGAAAGGAGAGTGTGGAACCCTGCGGAACTCCGGCCCTAACGGAGCGCAACGAGGATCTTGTTCCTTCGATTTTGAAGCGGAAGTGGCGGTTTGACAATCGCGATGGTCTCAAATCATGAATACAAGCCAATCCAGCATGTTCAGAAGGTGTAGCTTGTATATTAAGCCACTTCGGCAGATTTTGTCTAAGGCCTTTGCCAATTAGAAAAAGAGGGCTCCCGTCGTTTTCGGTATGATATGGTCGAACTCCGTTAGAATGTGCTCCGTGAGGCAGTGCACTTGGTGAGCGGCTGAGTGTCAGGGTCGCAAACCGAACTGGTCGCCTGTATCAGATTATTATTTATTGCAAATGATTTGAGACGACTTAGGATCAGTCGTTCGTAGAGTTTCCCCAGAGCGGGGAGTAAACTGATGGGTCTGTAGCTGGCGGGCTGATCTTTGGGTTTTCCTGGTTTAGGAATTCCTATCACGTCAGCTTCTTTCCAGAGATCCGGAAATATGCTTAATGATAGGAGAGCGTTTAAAATCATGACTAATGTTTCTAACAGGGAGGGAGATAGATGCTTTAACACCTTGTTGGAGATGCCGTCTGAGCCTGGGGCTTTTTTGACGGGCATCTTTTTTATTAATGTTTGCATTTCGTACAGGGAAACGTACTCAAGTGGTTCACAAGACGGTGGTTACCCACTTGTGCGGTCACTTCACTTTCGACTACGGCGAAACGTTTTTCTAAGAAAGATTTTTGGTCAGTAGTCATGTCAGTACCTAGTTCGTTTGGGGAGCATAGGCTCTCTAAACTGTCGGCCAAACATTGGGCCTTCTGCTGATCATCGAAAGCAGGTGATCGGTTGTGTCTTATCTGAGGAGGCATTGGCGCGATTGTTTCTGATTTTAAAGCTCTCGCCAGCCTCCAGTAGTACTGGTGGTCTGGGTTGAGCTCTCCCGTCAGGGTATCCCATGAATCAGAGCGGATCTCGTTTAACCGGGTTTTTACTGCTCTAATGCTGCGATTCATTTAGAAGCGATTTTGTAGTGAGGAATAGCGGGAAAACTTTCTAATTGAAGCATTTTTAATTGTGGTAAGAGCCCTTGCATCCTAGGGGAGCTCGTATGTTCGGTCATTCGCAAGCTTAACTTCACAATATGACTTGGTTATAGAAGACTGGACATGGGAGGTAAAGGAGTGTACAGCGAAATTTGCCTCCTCCGCTGTGTTTATACACTTGGGTATATTATTTACGTCAGTTGAGCCTGTCTCGCCTAGGGCTTTGTCAAGTTTGGATCAGTTTATGACCTTAGTGGTCTTAATTAGATTAATATGTCCAGTGCCTAGGTGCACTAACACAGGGCGGTGGTCTGATATTAGTTCGTGGATGATGTCCACGTCTCTAACTGCTAAAGAAACATTTCTGAGGGCTCATACGTCTAGTACGTCTGGGCTGTAATTGTCAATTAAGGGATATCTGGTGGGTGCCATAGGAGCAATGACTTCAATGTTGAGTCGGTCAGTCAGGTGGTCTAGAATATTTCCGTTATTATTAATCTTGCGCGAGTTCCAACTCGGATGCTTGGCGTTGAGGTCGCCGGCCAGTATGACCGAGTCCCCGTTTCAAGCAGAGCCTTGAAGTCTCTTTCTAACAACGTTTTTGCGGGAGGAAGATAGACTGATGCTATCGTGATTGGCTGATGGCCTGTTAGAGCCACCCGGCAGACAGACGCCTCTATGTTGGTCAGAGGAAGAGGATTTATTGGAGTGCAGTCCAAGGACCTTTTGTAATAGACCAGAGTGCTGCCTTTTGGGGAATTTACTCTGTCATTACGTACGATCTGGTAATTAGCGACTTTAGGGTCGCGATCAGATGGTTTTAGGAAAGTCTCCTGTATGGCCAATATGTCTACCTGGTGATATTGTAAGACGTGCCGGACGAGATCCACTTGCGATTTTAGGCCGTTTGCGTTGAAATACGCAATAACAAGAGAGCGAGGTTTTTGCCTACCTACCTGTGTGAGTGTACAAGTTGTGTGTACTACCCATAGTGACTGTTTTTTACGCGGTGTTTGACGCGAGCATTGCCTCGAAGAAGGAGGCATGTTGGACAATGATGTTCATGATGTCCATGGGTGTTTTAGCTGTGCGAATTTTATTCGCTACAGCGGAGATTTCGATGAAATTTATGCGATGTGTCTCACTGCACATTTTATATACCGTGTAAGTGGCTTCCGGTGAATTCGGGAATGTTCGACAATTTTCCAGAAAGCAAGCTCCGCCCACACGACGGCCGTATTAACTTTGTAAACAACTCCTGACGCCAAGTCATAATCAACCTTAAGTCTTTGAGCGTAAGGTTCGATCTCGTTTGTCATGGTAAATATTCTTGTATGTATACATATATGTAATACATTATGAACAAAGAAGTTTCGAGATTCGTCTGTAACAATACTCTTATATGTATACCTATATTCAATACACAACGAACAACGAAGTTTTGAGGTACCTACTATATATAGTCCGTAACAATATTGTTGTGGCTGGATAATTAAAGCTGCTTGCCACGAAAATCCAACAAAGGAAGCCTTGGCCCAAGCCACCAAAACACCAATGTTTGGCCTTTAGAAATTGCGTATAGGTGGTGAACAGCAAGACAACGGAATAACGAATGACTTATATTCTTCGAATTCGAATACAGAATAAACGTTGAGAGCGAATGTTCGAACGGTTTCGGTAACGGTTTTTCGATGGTGGCGCACCCTGGTGTCGAGTGGCACCAACAACTAGTGTTGCCAGTTGCATAAACAAATATGTACATATTTTTTGAAGGTAGTAGTCATCTTTGCAAAAGAAAGAGTATGATAATACGATAAAGCAATAATATTTTAGTGGTCTAGAATCCAGCCCCCAACACAGGGTCAAAATAAAAAAGGAGAATAAAATTATAATCAATAAAAAATCAATAAAATAGTGCACATTTAAAATAATAAAGAAGAAAGGCAATTTTTTACAGTAATTTCTTACGTACATATCTATTGTTAGGCTTAAATCTTAACACAGTAAAGGAACTATTATTCATTAATTCTTTTACAACTTAGATATCGTTGCCGTTATACACACATCGTACATACTGTGTTTGCGACACGACCCTGATGAGGTCGGCAAAGAGCACTGTACGCCAAATATCTCTATCCTTGGTTATATGTGTATGTACCGGCTCAAATTCTATCCTTACAGGCCAGCCGTGTAATTTAATTTATAATACCCATAACTAGAGTGTATCATTGTTAATTAAGTGTTTACGGAAAGTTTGTGTTCCCATATGTCTACAAATAAATGGTTTCCTTTCTTCAATATGGTTGGAAATATAGGATAAGTGACCCTGCAATAAATTCAGAGACCCTACGTCCGTCCTACCGCAGGAGACTAGGTTGAAACCGAGTGGATACAGTAAAACTGAAATTGAAACTTCAGCCTTAAATTACATTTTGTTATTACTTATGCTATTATTCTTAAGTGCTTTCGATGGACTTCATCATGGCCATCAACATTATTTCTTTTGTCATTCCACTATTGGACATGAGTCTTCTTGCAAAATGAGCAGAGTTAAGATCACATTCTGCCACGCTGGCCAAGTGTGGGTTACAGACATCAGAGAAGTCCTCAAGGTTTCCACAAGATTTTTTCCTTCACTGCTACAGTACTACAGTACGATGTACTCAATGGTTCCTTAGTACCTAACAGAATGTACTGAAATAACTAAATCGCCTTAATCTTATAATTCTTTAATAATAAGTTTTTCCTGGCATAAGGCATTTCTGGTAAGCCCAATCAAGTCTAGCGCAGCCTTGACTATTGTTAGGTATTTTTGTATTCTGGAATCGTACTAACAGTCTAACAATTCCTCAATTAACACATATTTACTGTTTTATTTTGAAGAGTTCCCTGGCCTATCTTTGAGGTATGCGATTCACTATTAATGAAATCGAATAGTACTAAATAGAAGCTAACGAAATAAGTTATGTATTAAAAGACAATACATTACAATATTCAATTACAGGAACAAAGAACTACCACCTTTTTAAAATGACTTAAACAACACGACATCACGCCTGTATTTGTCCGAAAGGTTAGGCAGGGGAGTTTAGTATGCTCCGATGATTCACCAGTTATGTTATGCGGATACGTCCCACTATGGAATAAGAGATGAGAAGTAGTAATAAAATCAGTTAAAAACACCAAAATCGAAGCTTAAATTTTTCACTTTTTATTAAAGATATTATTTATAATGAAGTTATTATAAGACTATTAAAAATGGATATTGTGACAATTCAGAATTCAATCAGCTGTTCACGTATCCGAAATGTATCGGACAGGCGCGCCTGTTGTGACATGCCCCGAAGTCGTGCTGAACCACCTAACGGGGACCGTTATTATGTAAATAGCTGGCAGCCGGTAATGGTCTCTTACTCAGCCGATCCATAACGAAGGTCTCATTTTGGATAGTTATTTTGCTATGTATAAACTGCCACCCATTATCTGTAACCGGAAAAACAGTTGCTGAATACACACTTTTTTAATTACATACATACACACTCTATTTAATTTGTCCAACTGTTACTTAACCAGGGGCTAAAGACAGATATCTCCGAAAACGCAGAGCATACGTGACGAAAAAGATGAATATCAAAACATTCGTACTAGAAGAATGTCGGCTCCGTGACGACAGATACATATTTGGCACTCGGTGCTCGCTGCCTAATCCCTAAAGGACCTGGCGTATTGATGTAATAATAATGCAGAAGATATCCATGTCTCGAAACTTTCATCATAATAGATGTAGTCAATAAACAATTTGTATTTAAAAATATTGCAATTAATATAAGGACAAATTCTAACACACAATATATCAGATTATGTAGTTGCTAGGGTATTGTTTAAAACAATACATCAAGCCGGGCACTGGCTTTCTGACTGTTCTAATTACGCACACCAAGCTGATTCTAGACCTGTAGCTTTATTAGAAATTTTATAAAAACAATATAATGTAGTACGAAAGCAGAGCTTACGATTTATGTAGTATTCATTTATGCCACGTCGTATTTCTATTATATTGTCACATTTCTTTCGACCGCCTCGTTAGTCGAGTGGTTGCAAGCGCGACTGCCGAACAGGAGGTCCTGGGTTCAAATCCCGGGTCGGGTACTATGGGAATTTTCTAATTTAGAATTTCTAGTAACGACTTCAAGTCTGGCTCAGTGCCCGGTGTATGGCAATAGGCTCACTACCTATTCCATGGGACTTAAATGTAACTGGTGCAACGTGGGAGTGTGCTATACTCCTCTGCCTACCTCTTCGGGGATTACAGGCCTGGTGTTACGTTTAGTAAATAATATTAAATGATCGGCGAGTCCTACAGTGCTAATAGCTGATTAGGATGTTTACATCAGTTTATCATTAATGAAATTTTATCATAAGTCAGTCGGTATATACATAATTATATCTGTAATATGAATAATTTAGATGGATAAATAAACATAAAGGCTTCTACGTTAAACGTAATATTACGCCTATAATCTCTGAAGATCCAAGCAGAGGAGTGTAGTCCACTTCCACGTTTCACAAGTTGCGTTTGTGTTCCATTATGGAATAGGAGGTCAGCTTACTGCTGTACCTACACCGGGCACAAATTCCGAGCCACTACTAGAAATTTTTACTAAAAGATCTAGGTTAGAAAAAGTCAATAATGTCCGACACGGGATCGAACCCGAGACCTGTCGATTTCATATGACCACCGAAGCACTAGACAATATCATGTAGTATATAGTCTATACAAACAGGGAATTTATATTGTTTTATTAGATGTATTATGACTTTTGCTCTAGCCCTTTTCTTTGTTCTTGTTTTAACAGATTGCCAAGTACCTTGGCAGTTTGTCGCCAGGTGACAATTGGTGGAGCAGTTATATCGAGCAACAGATCTGTATTAATAAGAGTTGTTACGGAAAACTCATATCTTATGTATGTTCAAAACGTTATCAAAGCGTCATAATGTTACATTGAAAATATTCAATATGACGTCAGTCCATCGCACCGCTACTGTTTTTTCCTCGCTATTTGAAGACCGCCGCTCGCTGGGCTGCGAGGGCAATTTGTAATATGAATTTTTTCTCTTCAAATCGAAAAATGTATTCTATTTTTGATTAATATGTTTTTTTAATACGTGCATACTCTCGAAATCTTTTTCACTCATGTGAATTAATGCTACAAGGGTATATCGTAGACGCAACGTAAAACATTGTTTAATTATATTAGTGGAGGCATAGAAATACCTCAACATAATATATTAACTTCTTTATGTTCGTACTAATACGTACTAGGTTTTAATTCAAGCGCAGTAAAAGAAGAGTTTTTCCTTTAAAATGGGTCTGAGCTCCGTCTAATTAGTTTTGAGAAATTGTTAAGCCGCCGCTCGGAGCCGCCGCCGGCGGGGACACCGGACAACTAAATGAACAAACGTTTAAGTAAACCGACTTAGTGTTTTGTTAGTGAGTGACTTGTGAGTTTATTATATGAGAAGTGAATGAGTGTGGCGTCATTTTACTAATAATCGGTTGAGATTGTTACTATCGTACTAAATAAAGTACTGAAACAATGTAACGGTGTACGCTCCAGGTTTTGTTCTAGTTGCGAGGGTTGACTTATGATTATTTATTAACTGTTGTCCCATTACGTCGTTATTTATACTGACTGTATATCTCTAATATCGATATTTTCCTGCATATCCCAGTAGTGGGTGCGGCTATTTCCCTCAGCAACGATTAAAAGCACCGTACTTCACGGTGTTTTAGGCAAGTTGGCAGATATATCGACTAGACGACAAGCTATCTATCTGTGTATTTCTAAAAAACTCTGATTTAGCTTTTGTGTGACTATAGGACTACCTATAGTCACACAGAAACTCTTCTGCGTGACGTGAATAAATAAACGCTTGTGAAACATCTCTCGTGCTCCCCCATTCAAGTTGACTGCACCTGGCGTTGTCTCAACTTACATATGGCTTACAATTTGTGCTGCATCCGGATAAAGTAACAATCCCAGCCGTCGACGAGAAGTCGCGCGGTCTCAGCCTGTTTGTAATTCTCCATATGACTCTGAACTTACTTGCGGTGCTGCGGGCTAAAGTTCCGCCGAACACCAAATGTGTAGTAGCTTAAACTGTCGAATAAACACGTGGAGCTGAATACAAATGTTGCTGCATTTATATGTTCCTTACTTCAGTTGACACTAAAGTGTTTCTAAGTTTGAAAATAAAGGGTCTATTACCTGGAAGTTCTGAAATGATTCAAGTGAAAATTTACTTTGGCATTTTTAACGAATGTAGAGAATCTCGTCTCCACGTAGCGTAGATTAAAATATTTTTCCTCTCCACTCAACTGCTCTACATCATCAGCCTTCGTACGCGTTTATATCTATCCTGGTCTGTTACATCTTTAACTAATATTAAGTCTCGATATGGTTATCTGGTATCAGTTACTGATGCGTGCTATACATGTAAATTAATGAATTCGTTCATTAAACTGTAACTTAACATGCAATCTACTGTAATTAAAATAACATATCCATATCCATAATTTTCAAACTGCGGGCGCTCAGCACTGGCATCGACTGTGTTTCAGTCGCAGCACACGCGGTGCGTGTGGTACAGACTCGGGCGCCATACTGTTTGACATGCTTCCTGAATTAGTAATGCTTTTGAACGTTCAGTGGCATAACTGTTGGTGACTACGGTCGACTGAGCTAACGAGGTCCCGGGCAAAAGCTACTGATGAATGTCTATTGTATATCGTATAACTCTTGTGCTGTTTAATTACAGTAATTTTAAACTATTTCGTAAGTGTTCGTTTACATGGACTTTTAATCAAAGCTTTGTTTAAGCTACAGATTATATTTGATTTCTAGCGCGGTATTAGAGTACTGTATTTGTAGTAGAGAGGACGATGTACCGCGGGCGACGCCAAGACTGTTCTTACTGAGTTGCCATGTTGAAGAAAGTGCATGTCTTAAATCGGTCAGCAGCAATTTTTATTTCATACTATACAAGATACCTATGTTAGTAATACAGAGAAAGGGAAAAATGTGACAGAGAGCGAAACTAAAAATTAAAATAAAATAAAAAAAAAGCATAACATCACGCTTGTAATCCCCGAAGAGGTAGGCAGAGGAATGTAGTATACTCCCACGTTTCACAAGTTAAAAGGTAAAATGAACTAAAATAAATGAAATTAAGAGCTGGGAACTAAATAGTTATGCTTATTAGATTCAGAACTATCCTACCTAAACCTATGTAAAAATCCATTGCAAGATGTAATTAAATTAATGTGCATCGTTAAACTACAAGCGCAGTTTACTCCATAACATTTTAGAAGCGATGAAAAAAGCTATAAGTTCGAGTTAATTCAACTACGAAAAATATAATTTTAAAGCTAAGCGCACAGTACCGGAACAGTGAGAGGTCATGAACCTGTTGGCAGAACGCGGCTTATGTAGAGTCTGCGTTTGTTTAGATCCATAGAAACAAACTTTGTGAGACGGAATGAAGAAAGAATGACGGGATAAGGATGAACTGATCTGATAATGACTTAGACTCAAATTCCCGCATAAGATTGCTCTGTATAAAAGGTACCATAATAATCGACTCATTTATAATTCCACTGTTGGAACATGGGTCTCCTCTCATATTGAGAGGGTTAAGGCCATAGTTTGCCACGCTGGGCAAGTGCGGGTTGGCAGGGTTCACACACCTTAGAAATATTTTTTTTTAGAAATTCTAAGGTGTGCAAGTTTCCTCACGATGTTTTCCTTCACCGTTAGCAAGTGATATTTAAACTTAAAACGCACTTGTATGAAGAGGTTCGGCGCCATGGGTTTGGGCCCAGCACCTCCGGAGTGAGAGGCTGAATTCTTAATTACTGGGCCTAATTCCTGACTACCATAGGTACCATAAATACATAAAAATATGAGTACACAAATTATTAAATTTTAAAAAATGAATGTAAAGTAATTTTCCATGTAACTCGACCCGGAACCCACACGCGAGCATGCACGAAAGGCCGGCATTGTGCCAACCGTGTCGGTTGGACATTCGTTTTAATGGTAATTTCTCAAAAAGCTAATTTAAAAAGTCAGTCATAAATTTTGTTCATCTATCTATGGGTGACCCAGCGTCACGCAGATCCTGGATAATTAGCTGTGTATCTAATCGATTGTTTTTACTGAAGTTGATAAATTTCACAAATAAGAAATATACAAAGTTTGTATGGGAGCTGTATGTTTATTTAAACCTATTAACTATTATTATTGAAGCATACAATTTGTAGGACGTTTGTTGTTCACAAAATCTTCTACGTTACAATATAGCAACGAGGAAGAATACTGCGGAGTTGGCCGAATTGGCTTGCTTGACCACAGCAATAAAACAGTTGACGAAGGGCTCGCACAGTCAGCGAAAATGTCCTCCGGTCAGCGGATTGCGGTATCTCGTAGCGTTTGTGAAATAAGTTTATGTACATATATGAACAAATATGTATCATATTGACAAATATTTTGAACACAACTCTACAATACTAAAAAGCATGGACAAAAATTTAAAAAGTATTTTTGGTTTTCGTCAGTAATGGTTTGTAATTGTAATGAACCATGAACACCATGAAGGAGCTTCCAGGTTAACATTTTTATATTTAATTTTGTCATTTGTGGGTGCAGTTCTCCGAGCAGCAATACATTAAACAGAATGAAAGCTAGCCGGAGACAAAGAAACCAAGAAGTTTCTGGCCTTATACTTTAAACCTAATTACGTGTAAAACTGAAATATAGTGTGTGTTCAGAATTTTAAATTATAGTAAGAGGGGAGCTTCCAGAGATCCATTGGCCTCGTTCCAAGCTCCCAGGACACACATATTGCGCCAGAATACTCGCTTCATACCGGTTTCTCTTAAGTCGCTTACTTACGTATGTGCCTTGGTCGAGCTCTGAGACTTTGAAGCGCTTAAAGCACGTAGCCTATGTGAAGAGGGTAGAAAAATTATCATATCTCCATTTTCGTTTTATATTTTTGTCATTAAGCGTCCAGAACTCAATAAGACATGGTTTGTGCTTGGTTTTGACTTACATTTAAATATAATTGTAAGAATAGAAGTGTTGTAGTTGAATATAGATTACGAACCTCTATCGCGTCGACCCCAAATGCCTGCCAGCGATGGTTATAAAAACGCAATACAGCTTAAAGCCAGTGCATCCGTATTTATTTTTAAATGGAAAATGGAGCGCAATCCTCGCGAGGCTTTAGTGTAATCGGTTGAAAGTAGTTTCTCTTTCAATATTACATCGAGAGCACAATTAGAAATAACTTAGAGAGTTGCACTCTGAGTGTTTTTTATTAACAGCTCCATTTAACCGCTCGTGCGGCCGCGGCGCAGTGGGGTGCAGTGCTGAATGGTTTTCAGATACTTGAGAAATGGAATTGAATTGTTCAATGTAGCAGAGGGCCATTTGAGGTTCGTTTTTAACATTTATTTCCAACGTATGGACAGTTGCAAGTGGAAGTATTGACGTGAATAATAATAGTGGAAGACGTGATTTCGTTTCTATTCAAATGTATATTTGTATGGTTTGTGTGTTATTGTTCATTTGGAGTTATTTTTTAAAAGTATTTTGAAATTATTGCAAACATTAAGATTATGTTAAACAAATTGAGTTTACATAATTAACAATAATAATGGTAGTGACTTTTTTTCAGTGCCGTTCAGTCTTATTTGACATTGAAAGGGGTAAGCATTATGCTTAATTTTAGTGCTAATAAATTTATAGATATTTATTCTCAAAAAGACAATACGTAACTTATATTCGCGGGTACACGTTGGATGCAGACCGCCTCCAACCGGTCAGATTGGAGGTCGTTGGGGGAGGCCTATGTTCAGCA
>DWJK01004283.1:0-12166 GCA_018248815.1 Croniades pieria auraria
GGTGCGCGCTATGGATTTGAACCCAGCATCCTCGGTGTGAAAGGCTGAATTCTTAACCGCAGTGATAGCCAAGTGATTCAACAAAGAAATGTAAATCGATCGATTATTATTGCCGTTTAAATATTATAGCACAATTGATCTGTTTATAGAATAGATCTCAAACTGATTTTTATGTCGGTCTGAATGAGTATACATACAAAAATACGTAGATTTGTGATAAATGTAATTAAAAAAAATTATGAAACCTAAAATGCCTTAAATGAGCTATTGATAAGTTGTGCCTACCCTAAGCTCGATTTGTTTCTACGAATTAAAATACATACACGGTATAGGTATGCATTTAATGTGCCACCCATTTTTTAAATCTAAGATTTGAAAAAGCGATACGGCAATCAATACAAGCGCATATTATATATGTATATATATATTGTATATAATATGTATATATTATATACAATATTATATACATATCATACGAGTATTTAGTGCCAATTCATCACTTCTCATTTCAACATACCTAAAATAAACGTCTTGTAATTTCTACTTAAATAAAAGGTATGAACGCATTAATCTGAATTACGCATCAAATATGACACAGCAACGTTTAAGTGAAAGGCATAATAGATATTCCAAAACACGATAACAGTTAGCACTTGGCTGTGCCCGCTAATTTACTCCCACTTTCACCTCGCACGGAATAAAGGCTAAACTTATTTACGACTAGCTGTGCCCGCGACTGCGTACGCGTAGATTTCGTAAGTTTTGATAAAATAAATTCACATAACTTCTTCATTTGCTAACCGATTTAAATGAAAAATACACTCAATATTAAGTGAAGCCCATCACAATGTAATCCCAAAAACTGCATTCAAATCGGATAAGCCGTTTCTGAGATTAGCGTGTACAAACATACAGAGATACAGACAAACAGACAAAATGAATAAACATTGTTTTGTGTTCTCTTACGTATACAAAGGCACCCCATCACGAATTTTCAAAATATTTGCCACGTACAGACTACGATCAGCTACAGTTTTATTATATGTATAGATGTATAGATCACAATCATTCTACTTAGAAAGTATACATTTCGAAGGTACCTTTGCAAACAGCGGTGAGCTATTGCCGGTGATCAAATAAATTACACCTAATATTATATACGCAATCGCTTGGTAATGGAGAGCCCGTGTTGCATCATGACACTGGTATCTATTGACATGGTCTAATCGACCTTCGGTATGTGTTTGACGTCATCGTTACATAGGATAAGTTTCCAAACATTACATACGTTACGAGGATATCGCCTTTAATCCATAAGCCTACGTGACATACATCTGTTCTCGCTTTCATTCTTCTAACACCTTCTCCGAGAGGCAATTTATATCGTAACAAAACATAGCATAAAAACAAATTATATTCACCAACAAATTCTTCCCACATTTCCATCACATCAATATATAATAACCAACCTAACTAGGTTTTGTTAATATTTTCAATATAGGTAACATATAATTTTCTGTTTAATTGTATATCTAAAATATCTCTCATTCCCTTCAGTTTCCATAAGTAACTTCGCTTAGAATCAAGTTGGCCGTAAAACGGCTCACCGTACATAGTCTTCCGCTTTCCCCATCCGGCCGTCCAACCACCGTCCGTCTGACCAGTCTAGGAGCGTAATTACCCGTGTGTTGTTTCTATCAAAGCACGCCACTCGTACGGTTTTACTTAAAACATCAATTGCTTCATCGATTCTTTTAATTTCATTTGTTCATATAAGCTACATAATACAGTTAAGGTGTATTTGGAGAACGCAAAGTTTCGAATAGCTATTTTAATACAACTAATTTAAATCCATTGAAAGCACAAATTTCGTTCCCATTAAACTATTCTTTTAAACATTAATCATGAATTATTTGATATTTGACAACCCTTTTTCGCCCCATTCTCTCTTTGAGGATCTCAGAACAAGAAAGTTTAATGCTAGAGGCTGCCGCGCTAGTCAAATGCGAATTAGCTAATTTCACTAGTGAAATTTGCAAAAAAATTAGTGTGAGCCGAAACATACAAGACACGTAATTTTATTGTCTGAGTAATATAATGATGTATTATTTCTCAGTAACATTGACGTCATGTAGAATTGCAATAACCCATCATTTGTGTGTGTATATTAAAAAAAATTTAAGTTCATGTTTAATAGTATCGAGCTACATTATCTTTGTAATACGAACATGCCATTTGATGTTGTGAATCGCGTGTATAATAACAATAACGAAAACCAGCGTAGATAAAGTAATGTCAAAATGTAGTCGTATTGTAATGTCTTGCATACAGTACCAATGTCGATAAATACAAGGTCCGAGAGAGACCAAAACATAGCTATCTTGAACAAATGCTTCAGATAATGGCTGGTGAGAAGTCAAAAGTCTACGAAACAGATTCGCCTGTGTGAAAAGAGCAATCAATATAAAAGAATCATGACAGATACGCAAGGATAAAGATATTGGGATCGTGGTGCTCTCCTACTCCTAAGGGACCTGGCGTTACGATGTAATTTTAATCACGATAATATTTCATTTATTCTAATAAGCTAATATTCATATCATTCGCATAAACAGGAAGAACAGATCAAAAATATATTAAAAGATCAAATTAAATTAAAGCTGTAGCGAAGTGCGTAATAAGGAAGTTACTTAATAACAGTCGAATTATATTTAAAATTAATTTTTTATATCAAATAATTACATTATGAAAATTAATAGATGAGAACTCGAAAATGAGGGAAACATAAGACAGTAACACAACATTTCAGATTTAATAGAGAAGGCGCTGGTACTCTTTTAGTGCTATAAATAGACAACATCCAAAGAAAAATGCAGTCATATCATAAATATGGTAATCGACCTTCTCTGTGTTGCAATAAGTACATACAAAAATAATGCGTAAATGTTGTTTAAAAATGGCAACACTCATGAATATAATTTCCACTTGGCACAGATATAAAAAATATTTAAAGTAAAATCGTTACTGGTAGTTTTTGATCAGATTTAATTTTTTTTATGTCGCATCGTTTAAGCAGTATACACCCCACTTATGGGCAAGTTGACATTGCAACTAACGAACATTATGCATACGAAATAAAATAGGACTGATGATATCATAGGTCATAATGCTTGAAGTTCCATCCCTATTATTACACTGGCAAGATCGGCATTGTATTATGCCTACACAATTATATATTGTAATGTATTTTTCTTTAAAAAAAACCTCGGATAAAGTAATCGAAAGACATTATTGCCGAGGAACAAGAATGAACTGTGATTAAATATACAGGAGAATCAAGTGCCATTAAAAAATTAATAATTAATGGAAAGCCCTTACTCTGAAAGTCTTCCTCAAATGCTCAAAGTTACCAAGTCCTGCTTGTTAAGTTCTGTCATAAAATTATAATTAAATAATACTTGACCTTAGAACAAGAATACAATGCCATAATGGATATGGTACTGTATCAAGACAATAGTTCAAGATCATGTTTTTATTTTAATAAAAACATCCATCTTGCTGCCTGAAGGCCGCGTAGAGTTATTAATTTTTTTGATGCACACGTTAATATACATTTTTTAAATATTTACAAAAGACTTTACAAGTAACTTTTTTCCTGTTTTTTTCACATGCTCAATTTGACAGCTAGCAAATAAAATTAAAAAAACGAATTTGACGAAGCGAAAACATCTGGAAGCCTTACAACGGCGCAAAAAGTAACCACTTGTAAAATCCCATGCACAAAAACATACAACAATTCACCTCCAGCGCCGTCATGCGTTCTTACCGCGTGTTTGTTAGACCGCATAGCGCGGTCCAGTTTACAAGTGAACGTCAAGGTCGACCAATGGCTTCTAACTACAATATTATTTTCATATTATCGTCGCCAATGACCTCATCCAGCGAGTTACATGAAGATTAAGTCTAACAATCGGACATACCTACCATCACAAGCCTGCTAGGTCCGCACGGCATAACAAAAAGTGTTGCTAACAACATAGAATTTAAAACATCAAACATATGATTTACCATTTGGTTAAGTTTAAAGAATTCAACAAAAAAATTTAAGCCTTCCGTGACAATTTCAATAAAAAGAGCCTTGTTTCAGATATATAAATATTACACCTTTATCAGCGAAAGGAAGACACGAAGGTTTCTGTATACACTTTATTTATCCTGCAAAGACCATTCATTCCAGAAAGCTCTATGACACGTGACTGTAGTGACGTGAAAATAACAAAATATGTCTAACAAAGACCAATCATTCCAGAAAGCTCTATGACACGTGACTGTAGTGACGTGAAAATAACAAAATATGTCTAACTAAAAAAGAAATTTCCACGAAGCTTAATAAATACCGCAAACTACAAAGCCCTTGCGAAAGTACACACAATTCAAATTGAAATACTTCAGAAACTACTTGGAATTCAGTATTGCGTACAATACAAGATTGTAATCGGCAAGCACATTGGCACATGTAACCGCGTCGGGCAGATTTCTTAAAAGTTCCGCTGAATCTTTTCGATTGGTTTGGCAACTTAAATAGTTCTTCCTGTGCCCTGACATATATTTGGCTACTTCGTAATGTTCTTGCTAAAGTACTTCAAATATGAACCATCTTTATACAATGTTTTGCTATTTGATATATAACATTGTTTAATATTTTAGAACACATTGGATAAACTATTTTAGGGCTGATAGTCGAAAGATGACATATTCCTACAACTTTTTTATTTTAGATCTAATATTCTCAATATTAGATCTATTAGAATATTCATGAAATATTGTTCTCAGTCTTCACCGTGACTAGTTTTTCCTCCATTTAAGATACATCAAATCAGTTTAGAAAATATATGACGCTTTACAACTAGTTTCGTCGCGAGTAAATTGCGCGTTGGATGAAAGTCCACCTGTTTCCGTTCGCGTAAAGAGAAAACGGATGTTCACGGTCAGTTGTTAACAGAATCAGTGTCGTGGCATTCGACATCTTTACTCTCATTAAATTATCTTAAGTAATGAATCACGGAAACTGTTGCATACATACTTTATTATGATATTTTTACTGTTAATGAACGCTATTACAAATAAACACTCTCATGAATTAACACAACAATTTATAAAACACAACACCGAGTTCATAGATTAATAATTAAAAATAGAAGTTCATTACAGGTATATAATACATAAATACATATCTTCACGCCGGGACACTTATTAGTTTTTATTAAATTGTCATGCCAATATGCCATAGGAGTAGACAGAAATAAAGGATTACGATCTGCTACGCTCATGGCAAACTTCTCTCGCCTCGTCTACATTCATTCAAATCGTTATACACGCTCATTTATTGAAGGAACTTTTGGCCCGGACTTATGTTGCTACGTTTGTTAACAGTAACATAATTGCCATGTACAAGCAATATTATGTTTTGTGAAGCTCACAATTTAACCAATTTTTTCAAAACAAGTACAACTGCAAAAATACAAATGCGTTGTACGTCACTAATTACTTTGCTTTTAAAAATAAATTGTATTATCGCTACCTCATCAGCATAATCATCAGCTCGTCTCATACCACTGCTAGGCAAAGGTCTTCCTTAAGGAGCGCCATCGAGTCCATTCCTCTACTATTCGTATCCAGCTCCGCCTGCAGCTTTTCACCGATCATCATCTTTCTCATCCAACAGCCGACCTCACCGGCTATCATTACTTACGGATATCTCTCATCTTTATTCATGGATACGCTTCCCCGAAGTTAATTATTATAAAATTATCACAACTCACTTCGTTTGTAAGGTACTCCTTTCCCCGGTTTTAATACCGTACATCACTACGATAGATATTACTTCTTTGAAGTCACTAATATAAATTTAATATAATAAAGTTTCCCTATTTACGTGTACATTTTTAACTTACCTCTATTATTCACTTATTCATTGACTTCATCCTCCACGTGGCCTTTTTCCTTTAATTTAGTAGACTATGTAATTTGCGACGTAGTTTTAATAAAATCTCTTTTTCTGTATAATTTTAGTATATAACCAATAAGGAAGTAAACACCTATCGAAAACTTGTTCTTGATTTATGATATACGAAATAGAGCTACATTGTTCAAGAGAATAAAATAGGTAAAAATTTTAAATTAAACACGCTATGAACTCAAAAGATCATATTATTTATTAACCATCTATACACAAATAATCGACCCATTTGTCGTTCCACTGTTGGAATATGGTCTTCTCTCATATAGTGAGGGTTAAGGCCGCAGTCTACCACGCTGGCCAAGTGCGGGTTGGCAGGCTTCATACACCTTAGATTTGTTTTTTTATAATTTCTAGGGTGTGCAGGTTTCCTTACGTTGTTTACCTTCTCCGTTAGCAAGTGATATTTATACTTAAAACGCACTTTTTTAAAGAGGTGCGCGCCATGGGTTTGAACCCAGTACCCTCGGAGTGAGAGGCTGTCTTTCTTAACCACTAGGTTATCGCTGCTTACATATTATTTATCTGTACATGTTGTTGCCCTTAATTGCGTAAGTATTGTGATACATAAATAAAAAATTCAGTGCAAAACGTTCACAAGGCACGGAAAATTCCGACATATTTTAATGCCAATGTTATGAACTAAAAATATCGGTAACTACTTATAAAATTACTCCGCAGTTATAATAAATGAATGTTACCCACACATATAGGTACGTAGAGAAATAAAGGAACTAACAGGACGCCACAGGACTTCAAACAAAACAGCCGTGCCTATTAGTAGTCTTTAAAATACATTTGCGTAGTAACAGTGTTAACTTATAACCAATATTTTCCATTACATTAAACCGCTTTTGACATTTGAATATTATGTATAATTCAGATACTATCAAGTGAGAAGGAAATTAATAGCCACTGATGTGTAAAAAGGACAGACCACATAAAGGGACAGTCGGCTTCACAAGCGCGTACGTACACGGCATTGATTTTAAACATAATAATAATAATAATCGACCCATTTACATTCCACTCTTGGCATACGGGTCTCCTCTCATATTGAGAGGGTTAAGGACGTGGTCCGCCACGCTGGCCAAGTGCGGGTTGCCAGACTTCACACACCTTAAAATTTTTTTATAAATTCTAAGGCATGCAGGTTTCCTCACGATGTTTTCCTTCACCGTTAACCGATTTTAAACATAAATCATTTTAATTTTTACATATTGATAGGATATGTCCCTTAGCAGTGTGAATTTGAATAAGTAATAACTTATTCAAATTCAATTAATTAGACTAATAAGCCTGTAAATCTGGTAATGAATATATTAAAATCCATCCATCCACAGTGGGTTGTAAACGCAAGTGGTGAAACGTGAGAGCGTACTACACTCCTCTGCCTATCCCTTCGGGTATTATAGGCGCAATGTTACGTTTTAAAATGGTTATGTCATAACGGAATTCAAATTAAATGTTTTAGTATACAAAATCGCCATTAGCTCAATCGCGTTATAAACGAACTGTACTTACAATTAAGCAACAAAGTGCTGAGTCGACTCTTACTTGACTAACCATTACTGTAACTTTCACATACATAGGTGTCCGTGCTTAGGAAAACATTTTAAACGGTTCCCGTTTGTATCTTACTTACATGATTGTACCTTAGATAAGAACGAAGGGTGATTTTATAACTACCAACCGTCGAGCGAGCTAGTGACTCGTATTGCCACTAAACCGCTGGAACGGCACAGTGCAGTACGCTTCATGATTTATAAGTTACATAAAAAAGTTTGTAGATGCTTTAAACACTAAGCATTTCCCAAATGCATCAGAATGTTTACCTGTTATACTATGTGCGTAGAAACATACAAAAATAAGAAAAATACATGTATTTCGAACTCCTAATATATTGTTCATCTTTTTTCTTAAACATTTTACAAATTGTAGTATACATGAATGACTTTTGCAACACCTGAGGCGTGGCCAACGCGTTGCGGCAAAGTGTATGTATAGATTTATATACTCGTATTGAATAAGAATGCGGAGTTATTAAAGCGAGCTTAGCACAAATATTTTTTTGGCGTGGAAACATAATTTATTCTCCCGACTGTACCAATATTACGTTATTCAAACAGCGGCGCGGCGACACCGTATTGCGAAGATCAATCGAATATCGTGAAGATACAAACCAGTTTGGAGCGCCGAATTCCACAAAGAGGTTTTATTATTTGTTACACGTGCACGTTCAATTACAATTATTGACGTATGTACATGTTCCGAGGGTAACTTTTTTCACAATAAACATTTTTCATATGAACACATTCCACGTCTTAATAATACGTGTGTTCATCGACGATTCCATAAAAGAAGCTATTATAGTGAGAGAAACCTGTATAATGAAATGTGAATATGGGAGATCGAATTGGGGAATTGGAGTCTTTTTTTTTTACAAATATATGTGTATTTTTCAACAGGTTCGTTACGCGAATTTTTTAAAGACGGCCGAATAAATTCGTTCTTTCTCATGATGACACAATCCAATATATTGCTTTCCATTTGAGTTACATAACGTAATTATCACATTTGGAACTTCGCTTTTCGATTCAAAAGATGTAATTAGACAATGACTAAGTATATGTTCTGCTCGTTCGAGTGTAAGTTTGGAGCTTTAATCACAAAAGTTAAAAAAGATTATTACTCAGTTACTTCATGTAGTAACACAGCGGTGAAGAAAATTCCCATCGAGCACTGAATTCTTGTTAAAATATTTGCAACATTTAATAAAAATGATAGAAAAGATAAAATGAGGCCGTGCCTCATACACAGTTTATGTACATATGTAGGGACATAACAATGCACACAATTAGTACAATCGTTCTCAAAAACATACGTGGAATTCAATTGTACTTTAAGAGTTGTGTCAAACGAAATATTACCCGTAGTTCCAAAAGCATTTTATCCGTGGGCAATATTATAAAAGAAATTAGCATTTCATTTCGAAGGTCAGGAGGTCCACAAACAGCGATCGAATGTGTCCGAACATCGTAACGGTACAATAGAAATTCCGACACGTTCTGTAACGGTCCATCCACCAGCCTCGCAGAATACTTGTCATTACATCTCGAAAAGCCACGCGTGCAGTCCGTGATTAGAATTTGATAACTTAAAAAAGTCCTGTTAGACGTACGCCTTCCCAGTACACGAGAAGAAGAAAAGCACATTTCAGGAAGCTTTCCTATTTAGATCGGAAGAGATACGTAGCCAATTCGTTTGCCGAAAGTATGTAAGCCGCTGAAGAGCTACCGACAAGATTTACCGCCGGCTCTATATAATCTACTTAGATATCAAGTGATAACAACCAGATCCTCCCCGACTTCCCTCTTAACGTCCAAAATTAATCAACACAATTGAATCCCCGTGGCATCCTTGGATTCTTTTGTAAAACTTGACCTATCCGATTCGGGTAAATTCTGTGCCATTTTCAGTATAAATGGCGACAAACGAATGTTTTTAGGATATTGACAATCAAACATTTTTGAAAGAAATGAAAATAGACTGATTTGTTTAAAAGCAATTCGTAGTCAAGTTAAATTATTATGAACAACTTACTTATCTTTTAGCGCTAAAAAATGTTATTCAAGTATTTAGCACATTTAAAGGCATTATTTAAAGAATGTAATCTATTATTTTAAAAAAACGTAACATTACACCTTCAATCCCCGAAGGGGTAGGCAGAGGAGAGTAGTACACTCCTACGTTTCACCAGTTACGTTTAAATCCCATGGAATAGGTGGTGAGCCTATTGCCATACACCGGGCACTGATCCAGACTTAGAGACACTAGTAGAAATTCTAAATTAGAAATTTCCTATAGTACCCGACCAGGGTTTTGAACCCAGGACCTCCCGTTGGGCAGTTGCGCTTGCGACCACTCAACCAACAAGGCAGTCTATCATACCGTATTATATTCCATATAAACATAACTTATATTATGACATTACATTAATAACCGATTATTCTAGTTTATGATCGAAAAAATCTAGATCATAGTAAATGAATGCACTACTTCCTTCTTCGGTAACAGCTTTGTAGATTCCGGCAAGCGAACTGCAAACGTTTCTCAATAAAACGTTTTTAATTAAACCACGCAATTTTTAGACGACTGAGGTTTTATTGCATAGGGTTGAGAGTGCCTTTTATGAACCATGCGTAACTTTCAGCCGCGTCCGTGGGTTATTGGTTATATTCAGGTTCGCAAAAAGAACAAAGCGACTGGCCCTAAAGCTATACGCAAACTGGAAGGAATTAAAACGAACATGTAAATTCCTTTAAGGAGATGATAAAGGTGAATAAACTTATAGAATTAATTTACTGTGATCCTCCATTACTTAGTTAATCACTAAGACACTGGTATGCATTGGTTAATGTATCATTAAACTACGTCTCATCAGATAAAAACATTTTCGAACTTCAATTTATCAGTTTTAATTAAAATAACGGATATAATGCTTATTTATTATTGAATATAACGACGGCTGTAATTATTTCGTATGGAAACACGTGATTCGATATGTTTTCATACACTTTCTACAATTAATTGCAAATTTGCAATATATAATTCGAAGTAATTTAAACATTGCTTTAAGTTTATACCTCAATAAATGTTACATTACGCCTGTAATCTCTGAATAGGTAGTCAGAGGAATGTAGTACACTTCCATATTTCAGCAGTTACGTTTACATATCACTATGGAATCCGTATTGAGCCTACTACCATGCGCCGGACACAAATGCAAACTCCGAATCACTACAATAAGTTTCAAGATATAAAAATCCAATAGTACCCGATCCGAGGATCAAACTCGGGACCTCTCCATCGATAGTCGCGCTTGCAACCACTCAACATAAAAGCATTCAAGTAAGTCAGTTAAAATCTCATAATAATGATAGAGAAATAAACGGAATTGGTACTTGACGTAACCGCGGGACTACAGATTAGCAAGACCCGCGGACTATTGAGTTTGTTGCAAGCGCTAACGTAATTCTGTTGACACGAATCGTGCTGCGCGATGTCGCTGTGACACGGAACCGAAGTGTTATTTTTACTCAGTAATATTACCAAAATGTAACCACGACACTGCTGTACCACTAACCACTTAACTACAAACTATTTATGACAGTATACACGCGAATTTTTTCAACTTGTTTTTCACACCGCAAAATACAAAGACTTAGTTAAAGTTGTACAATTAAAGGTAAAATAATACGCATGTACTTGTGTGGGAAGTCTGTTAGCTGCACTATCAAGTATACCAAGTGTCTCTTTTTATTTTATTTAGTGCTGAAATACATAGAAAATCACATAGAAATATATCTACTACTACTGTAATGGTTTATTACACTTATTGTTTCAATCAAAATAACCCTTGTGCTTTCAACCGTCCCAGCGGCATTTAATTAAATTAATTTTATCGCCCATGTAGAGAAAGCAATACGCTATTGTAAATATGTTCATCAATTTAACATCTTTCGTGCCTCCCGAGCGAGATAAGTGACGTTGGCGCCTACAGCGACAACTTTCTCTCTCGTCGAAAGCGATTTACGCTTTAAAAGGCTTATATTGGTCACCTCTAAGCGATCATCCGGTGAGTTATGGATAACATAAAATACTATGCAATATACATATCCCTTGTAATCCTGTATTCAATGCAAGACGTGAACAAAAAGTTATACGTATTCGTATCCTAAATACAACTGGTATTCGTTATTGAGCAAAAAACGGACGTCTCTACAAAAAAATCGTCCTCGTCATTCGATATTGACGTCGCGCTGTGTTAAGTAATTACTTGTAAAGCAATGCCGAACTCTCCAGAATTAGTTGAGTATTTTGAGAAATCCATAATAACGCGCCCTTATTTATATATATTATTGATCCTTTTTAGTATAAAGTTTTGTATATAATCAAAATTTAGCATACTAAACATTTTAAGATATCTAATTAAAAGCTGATAGATTAGTGATTCCACTTTTAATATAACAATGTCCGTTTACACTAACTACTCTGCCAAATTTGAAACTGATCCTTTTTAGTATAAAGTTTTGTATATAATCAAAATTTAGCATACTAAACATTTTAAGATATCTAATTAAAAGC